>JAAGNO010004550.1:0-38931 GCA_033439905.1 Ceryle rudis | reverse complement strand
AGGCAGCCGAGCCAAGCGGGCAGCGCGGAGCCTGCCCCAGTCCTGCAAACAAATGGGAAAAAAAAAAAGAGAAGGAATATTCTCAGCCGCCCACCCCCAACCAGCGTCAAAAATCAGTAAAGCGACAACAAAACTGTGTCCCGATGGAAAAATATAAAAGGAGCCCCCCAAATACCAAAGGAAAGCACCCCTTCAATTTGACAGAATTATAAAAAAAAAACCCCAAACCAAATAGAAATAAACCAAACCCAAACAGCCCCATCCTGGTCAGTGCCCCAAACGAAAAACAATCCATCAAAACTGCTTCAAACAAACACCGGTTTTGTTTTTAAAACAACACATCCTCAGAACAATCCCCCGAAGTGAGAATCCCTCACCAAATAAAAGAAACACCCCAATAAATAAGCTTCCAAATAATCCTTCCCCAACCAGACCCCCCTCCCCAAGACCCTGTTGGTGAGCAGGGTCTCAGGGTGCGGAGAGCCCTGGGTTTGGGTGGGTGCAGATGGGGAGTCACCCCAGCCAGGCTGCCCTGTCTGAGTGTGTGTAGCCCCACAGCCCCCCAAGGTGGGGCCCAGGGCTGCAGCGCCCGGAGCTGCATCTCCCCCCAGTTTTGGGGCTTTTTGCTGGGGATGGGGGAGGGGGCTGCTTTTGGTGCCCTTCTGTTAATTATTTTCCCTGGGTGGCAGACCTGCGGTGGTGCCAACTCTACCTTCAGGTGTCAATCCCCTGTAAGCCGCTCAGCTGGGCAGCTTTCAGTGCTGCTGCAGTGGGTTACTGCTTTGGGGGGCTCCCCGGGGCGCTGCCTGGCATCCAGATCCCTTGGGAATTGCGATACCCAGAGGTGAGTACCCGTTGCCAACAGGGTGACGGTGTTTCATGGCTTGGAGTTTGTCCTGGCTGGTAGGAGAGGTGACCTATCACCGTGTGTGTGGGATTGGAGGGGTGCAGGCTGAAATTGCGCAAAGTTGTTCCCAAAAGTGTATGAAATGCAGAGTCCCTCCCCCAGATACTTGGAAATGCTCCTGAAGTGATAATGTTTAATAAAAATATAAATAAAGTGATACCAGGCAACTTTGGGGAAAAAACAATGATGTGGGATAGGAGCCGGACAGGCAGGACTTCTGAGAGGATGAAGTGAGGGGGGACGTGTCTCCCCTGCCAGCTGGTGCCAGCCCTGATGGGAAGTGATGGAGGTCAGGGCACCCTTCACTGGAGTGGTGCACTGCACTGGGGTTGTGTTGGCCCATCCTTGGTCAGGGATTTAGGGATGTTTCCAGGGAAGGGGACTTCTGGGGACTGGGAGGTGCCATCGGAGCCACACAGTTGTCCCAGCAGGCAAACCCCAAACTTTCCAGCCAGATCAAGCCTTTGATCCCTGACCCCTTGACTGTTTCTGGTTGCAGCTCCGCTCCCAAAGGAAGAGCGGTAAATAGTAATTGTGGGATGCTAATTCCAGTTCCTGGGCTTGAATTGGGGTCCAGTGTCCTGCACATCACCTGCTGCCTGCATACTGGGGCTGTTTTTGAAACCTGACATGTGGGACCAGCAGTGGCCGATGGTATCTTGTTGCCATACCTATATCCACCGGGCAGGGGATTGCTGTGCTGGCCTGGGGTGGTTTCTTCCATGATTCACTGGGGTTGCTTAGAGACGGACGCTGGTGAGGTCTGGAGCTGGAAAAGTTCCATCTTGGAAACAGGGAAGCTAAACTTTGCTTTAAAATTGGACCAGGTCTGCTGGGAGAAGCATGTGTGTCCATGCTCTGGCTCTGCTTTGGGTCTTTGCAGGCTGTCGCTGGTGCTGGCAAACTGGGACCTTCTGCTTGGGCTGGGTATGAAGCCATGGGAAGGGACGGAGGCAATGCTTGGTGCCCTAGGAAGCCCTGGGCCCAAATCAGGGGTCTTGCACCCTTGCTGGCAGTTGGAGATAGAGAGGGGGATGCCCTTTTCTTGCTGCCTTATGCTCTCCTGGTCTCCAAGCTGGTGGCTTTAGGGACAGTGGCTTTGGGGCCACCCCATGGGGATGGGAGAGCGGAGTAGCAACATTGGTCTTCTTCCCTTGTCATGGTCCAGCTGCTTCTGCCAAGCTCACCCACCCATGCTGGCTACTGAGCAGAGGTTGAGGGTGAGCTGGTACCAGCGAGGTCTCTGGTGGGAAGAGGGGTCTGTAGCGAGACAATGCGGATGAATGCCAAGTGCTGTGGATTAAGCTGTGGTTACCAGGGGTGCAGCACTGGCAGCAAGTGGGTATGACGGGATACAAAGTGAAGGCACAAGCGGTAATGTGGCAAAGAGGAGACCAAGCATCACAGATGCATGACTCCTTGAGAAAGAAGGTGGAAAAAGAAGCTGCTTGACTTCTTCTGTGGCAGGAGCATTTAAATATCATCAGGTGTGTGTTAATTGCTCTGGGTTGGAAGCAGAAAGCAGTAGGAAGAGACTTGAACAGCTCAAGATAGGAATGAGGAGCCATCGAGGGCACAAACGTGTTTCCGCATGGAGGATGGCCAGCGCAGTCCTGGGCACGGCTCTTCTCATGTATAGCACATACCGTCTGCTGTTCCACACAGATTAACCTGGCACTAGATTAAGGTATCCCCTATGCCTGCAATGGGCTGATGTCTTGCTGTGATTTTTGCTGACCATCTGGACTTGCTGATGTAACGCGTAAAAATGGCTTTTCCGTCATGCCTGCAGAGATGCCACCAGGTATCCACCTTCTAGGGGACCAGCCCATTCCCCCATCCTGGAAAAGCCTAAGCCTCTGCCAGGAACTTGTTCCTCATGGGCTCAGCCCACAAGCCTCTATCTTGGATGATACAAGGTGCCAAGCTGGAACAGGGCAAAGAGCAAAGCTGTCACTCTGTCAAAGCCTGTGCAGTGGTGCAGATATACCCTTGGTCCTGCTCTGGTCTTCCTGTTGCCCAGAGCAACCCTGACCCAGGTCCCTAACCATCCTGGATTGGGCCCTCCTGCTCTGCAAAGGACCTGATGCTTTCTGACCTCGTCTCCCTTGCCCAGAGGCAGCTAGAGGGAGACCTTTGCACCACATCAGCTCCCTGGGGCCAGCCTCAGTGCTTCCAGCCCCTGCAACACCCTCCCGGGAGTAGGAGGAGAGGGTAGAACCCCTCCTGTTTCGAACTGTAGGTTGTGCAATGATGAAATGTGGACGTCGCTGCCTGTCTGGTGAAAGCTCTCTAGGTCTTGGCTGCTGGCTGGCTGAATGGGAACCCCATCAGCTCTCCGCACCCTGAGAGGCTGTATCTGGAGTTAGTGTCCATGTGTGTGAGTGGCCCACGCAGGTGACCCCCAGCAGCCTGTGTGCTTGCTGTTTTTTTCTGCATGCTGCTTTTTTTTTTTTTGTCTTTTTTTTTTTGTCTTTTTTCCTCTAGCAGCTATGATAATACAGAGTCATGCTGGACAAAAATCCTCCCTGAATCCGCTGTGCTGGTTGGAAGAGCTGGCTGTGCCAGCTGGGTGACATGGTTTGTAGAACGCACGGCTCATCACAGCGCATTTCTGTGTGCCCAGTATCCGTGAGCATCTGCCCAGGCTGAGCTGCGTGCTCGGACGCGATGCGGAGGTGAAAGGCTCCGTCATCCCCAATCCCTTTAGCCGCCTCGGCCTCTGCTTGTGTATTTTTAACCTTTTTGCAGCGCTAAGCTGCCTGGGGCTGAAGTGTCAGCGGGCACGGGGGAACACAGCCTCTCTCTGCCTTGCCAAGCCTGGGATTTCAGGATCAGTGGCTCTAATCCCCAGATCCTGAAATACCTTCTTCTGCCAGTGGTGCATTTGGAAAATTTTAGTGACTGCCGGTTTAAGCACAGGGAAGGGGATGCCCTGACCCGCAGGGACCGGCTGCCACGTGGCAGAGCTGCTCTGCTGTTGGCATCTGTACCCAACACACCTGCAGTGTCCATCACTCGGCGGCCTGAGATGAGTGGTCCCCATGCTGGGGGGATGATATCTCCTGCACCCCATAAATCAGGCAGAGAGAAATGCTCTGTGGTCACTGCCAAGTCCAACCCCCTTGTTTTCTCCTCACAGACCAGTCTCTGATGTGGCGAAACGGGCAAATCCTCTCCATCTTAAAATTGTCACTCTCTGAGTCTCTAGTTAATAAGGAGATACCTAATCATGGCTAAGTTCCTGGATGGTCTATCCTGTTTGTAGGTATGTGACCGTGTGTCTGTCCCTCTGCGCCTTTCTGTGGAGAGCTGGCTGTGCCTGTGTGCTCACTGGGTTAGCCGCACCGGATGGTGACCCAGTGCTGCTCTGCAGCTGGCTCCTCGTCTTCCCCTCCCCTTCCTTTGCAGTTCAAAACTCATCTCCATGTGGCCCAAAGGGAGAAGGGATCCAGCTGCTCCCCTCCTGCCATCCCTTTTGTCCCTGGGGAGCTGAGCTCGAATGCAAACTTTGGTACCCCTCTGTAAAATCACCTTGGTGGGCTCAGCTGGCTCTGCAGAGCAACACTGCCCTCCTCTCCTGATATAAGAGTTGTTTTGGGGGGTAAGGACCCCTCCATATACCATCTAGATTAGAGTTAGTTTTGAGTTCTTTATTTTAGCACAGGTGGAGGAGCTCAGCCGAGCTGTCGTGATATGCTTTCACAGGGTAGTGTGCTTGCATTTTGCCCGGTTGCTTTTGCTATTTGCCTGCAGTTACGTCTTTTAGCTCATTTTTTTGGGGGTCGGTGGTGGGTACCTTGTAGATGGCTCCCACAAGCTGCCATTATATTGCCAACACCACATGTGGAAACACTGGTGAGAAGGGATTTGTGACTGTCTGGAGAGGACCTTGCAAAGAATGTGTTGGTGACAGCTTCTATGGAGGTGGGTCACTCAGCCACCACTGTGCCCCCATAGCTTGGGGCTTCTGAGCTGTAGGACCATAAATGGTAGGGGAGCTGGGGACTAACAAAAGAGGTTTTAAAGGTGCTGCTTGCTTGTGGTCCTTTCCCTTGGGGACAAACATGACCAGGGCACAGCATCTGCCTGTTACTGAACCACAGGCTTGGGTACCCAAGCTCCACTGAGCCCCAGGTCAGGGCTGGTGCTCACCTGCAGGAGCACGCTTTGCTTTTTGCTTTCTCCTTCTCTTTGCTCTCTGATTTTTTCCTTCTGCCCGGCTGCTGCCACCCATGTGTTACTTCTTCATGACCTGGGGTTTCCCTTTCTACAAATTGTTTTACAAACTAAGGCTAGGAGGGAGGAAGGGTGCAAGACAAGGTGAGGGGAAACCTGGGTTGGCTGTGATGTTTTGGGCAAGATGTTTTCACTGCTCAAACCCTTCTCTTGCTTTCCTTTAACCATTCCTATTTAATGACTCTCAGTATAATTAATTGAAGTTCTGTATTTTTTCTCTCTGAAAATCTTTTCTGCTGTAGCTGCCATTCTGGCACGTTATTTGGGGAGCCAGCCATCTGGGGTGTTACTCCTGACTGGGTGTAACCCCATCTGACCTTGGCAGTGGATGTTTATACTCAGAGCAGCACCATGAAGACAGGAGGAGACAGGTGTCATGTCACGGATGGGAACGTTTTCTATTTGCATCAAGTTGTTTCTTACACCAGTGAGTGCGTCAGTGCAGGGTACTGCCCTGGGCACTCCTCTGAGCCTGTGGTCATGTAGCCCAGCATCACTGCTGGTCCCCGCCCTGATGCCATCTGGGGTGGGACTGTGATGCTGATACTGAGGGGTACCTCTTGCCAGGTGCAAAAAGGTTGTCTCCTCCCAACCAGGTGTTCTATACTGATGGGGAGCAGCAGAAGGAATGGGAGGGATATCTGTCGGGCCACCACAAGGTGCGTTTGGGTCTGCTGGTGTTACGGGGGAACATTTAGGGTGCATGGAACATTTCAACTCCTTGACAGCAGCCCACAGATTCCCACCTAAGACACTATCAAGCTATTAATTCTCAGGCACTGAGGCTAAAATAAGCTTTTCCTGACAACCTTTGTCTCTGCACTCCCACTTTTTAAAAGGATTTGCACAGTTCTAATCAATGTGGACGCAGCAAAGAAGCAAATGGCAAATGAGCAAACCTTCTGCACAGGGACTTGGCCAGTACAACATCCCTGAGGTCCATGGAGTTGGAAGAAGGGGAACCTTCCTTCAGGGCAGAGCTGACCAGGGAGCCTTGATGGTGCTGCTGGGTGTGCTGGACATAACATAGGTCCTGACTGATGCAGTGCTTTTGTTGTTGTTGGTTGCCACTCTGTTTTATGTGGGTTTGTTTTTTTCTTGGCTTTTCTTGGCAAGGCAGGTGTGTAACTGTCCTTTCTTTTTTTCAGGACAGAGTCATCAACCTAATTGTTGGCAGCTTAACATCCTTGCTGCTTGTAGTAAGTATCCCCCATTCCACCCTGTGTTTCATGCTTCCCTTAGGTGAAAACCAGAGTTTCTCCACAAAATAGGAGATGAAACATCATTGACCAAACAGGTTGTAGTTTGGGGCCCAGGTAGTCACTGTGGGGCACAACTGTCTCGTGAAACTCTGACAAGAGGAGATGGAGAATAGTTTTCTTCAAGCCATGTTTTAAGACCTGGCTGTGCAATAAAAAGCCCCAAGTCCATGGGCAGATTGTCCATCCCAGCTGAATGTGGGGCTGGGTGAGATGCCTAAGCGTTTATGGCCCAGGAGAACATGTTTGCTTCTCTTTATTTCCTTCTATTTATGATTTATTTCCTTCTGTTTATGGCTTATAGTTTTCCCAAAGTTTGTCAGTTTTTCTTGAGCTATGCTTTTCCCCAAGCTTTAAAGACAAAGCCAATGCCATTATGACTGGAGAGCATCAGTTCTGTGGCCTGCGGCAGCAGCGTCATTTGCGAGCTGAGGTGTGGGGAGGCAGTAGGGAGAGCCAAGGTGCCAGCTGGTGGTGGAAAGCTTGGCTGAAGGGATGCTCCTACACAGGCATTGCGCACCCCCGTGCCTGCTGGGTACTTGGAGGATGGTTTTCAGCAACAAGCCAGAGTAGCAAAGCTTTCATCATATTTGTTTTGTTTTGTTTTTTTCATCCCTCTAAGTCTGCAGTTGCATCAAGGTGATTTTCCTCCAGAATTTTACATTTGCCTCCAACTCTTCATGGGGTGGGAGTTAAAAGGCAGTGAGGGGCAGGCAGAGCTGGGCGCAAATGCTGCAGTTGTGCCAGCTGTCAGGGTGAGCCTCTTCTCATCGCAGCTCTGACAGCCCGAGAGAATGAAGTCTTCATCTTTGTTTTCCTCCATACAGGTCACTCTGATCAGTGCTTTTGTCTTCCCGCAACTACCTCCAAAACCTGTGAATATATTTTTTGCTTTCTGCATCTCCTTGTGTTGCATTTCTGCTGGCATACTTGTAAGTACCACCACGTTTGCCGTGCAGGCTTTTGAGTCTATGAGTAAGGATGAAATATGAATAAAATCTCTTATGTGGTGCCACCTTGTTTCTTTACACTGTCCTGGAGAATCTTTCCTGCCTCCATAAAACAAGTAGACAGCAAAAGAGTGGTCACCACTTCTGTACTTACCTCAGAGTAAGTGTGTGAACTAAGCCAAGTTCTGCAGACCAGCTGTGATGCAAGACTTGTCAGCTCTGTGACCCATAGCTGCTAGCTATGTAGTTCCTACATAAAGTAGGAAACTGAGGAATAGAGCAGTGAGATGGGAATGCAGAGGTGGGTTGTGCTGCAGAAGAGTAGGGGTGGAGCAGAGTACTTGGTTGGGTGGGGCCAGCCAGGCTGTTGCAGAAGTCTGGGACCTTTCAGGCAGAGGGGATGAGTTACAGTGGCAGGAAGCTACTGCAAGTGGCATTAGTAGCAGTTGTGACAGCCCAGGAGAGTTGCCCCCAAGCATTGCCAAAAGGAACTGGCAGGTCAGAGTTCATAGAATGGTTTGAGTTGGAAGGGACCTTCAAAGATAATCTAACCCAATGCCCTGCTATGGGCAGGGACATGAATGGCTCCTTCCTCTGTAGATTTTTATACTTGGAGCATTCTCCTTCCTTCAGCAGTGACTTGCCAACAGTTGTGGCCCTGAGACGCTACCCCTTACTGGTGGATAAACTGCGAAGTTGCTTTGTGTTGCCTGGTCTGTACCAGTTTCGTTCTACAACTGGTAGCCAAGAGTCTGCCCAGGATAGATTGTGTAATGCTAATAAACCTGACATTTGTACTTATCAGCCAGGGTGTAGCCAGTTTTGAGTGTTCAAAAACCCAACCGACCTACCCCCCTTCTTAAAAGCTGACAAGACAACTTGTGTCTTCATAGCTAACCTGGCGTCCTAGTTTCACAAACAGCCAGCCTTGTTCTGGGGAGAAGCACGTTGACAAATACTCGTTTGTGTCTTCCACAAGCATGCTAAGGCAACAGGTGGCATTTCTTAGGTGTTAAGAGAACTACTGTGACTCTAAACCTTGTCTTCTCTAGTCAGATGAACCTGTGTTGTTTTGTAGGAAAAACCCCCACAGGTCTAGAAGTGCCAGTTCACTGACCCTAGGAAGTTTCCTCAGAAGTACCTGGCATTTTGAAGTAATATAAACTCCTGCTCTCTTCTAGATCTACTGGTATCGACAAGGAGACCTGGAACCTAAATTTAGGAACCTAATATACTATATATTATTTTCTATTGTCATGTTATGTATATGTGCCAACCTGTACTTCCATGAAGTGGGTAAATGATGGACATTGGGAATACCAGCGGTGATGCTACTGTGTCAGGCTGCTTCCAGCTCAGCTCTCTGCTCTACCCAAGACATTTACGTGAGGACAATCAGCCTGAGAGGAAAGAAGTGGGTTGTGCAAGGACAAATCAGTACATGATTTTCATGTAAATGTATATGTAATGTCCCTCTTGGTGGGGAGAATTATTGCCATAAGATGTGACATTCTGCTTTTTTTTGAAGAGCTACTGTTGCACTTAATGAACATTCCAGTTGTACTGATGTTTCAGAATGGCACAAGCTTTTTCATTTTGGAAAAAAAAATGCATTTTTTTATTACTGTACGAACAAAGTGCAGCATTGCAAGGATCTGTAGCAGTATAAATAAATGGCATCTTACAGTTACGTAAGACAAATACTCTTTATTTCGTTTAAACTGAATATACAATTATTTCTGTTCCCTAGGCAACCATTTGAAACTACAAGTTATTTTTCACATTAACAAAGCCACAGACTGAAAAAGACCAACTTTTGATTATGAAGAGCTAATTACAGAAATAAATAAAATAATTTATACATGAGTCTTTATTTTCTAGCTTTTTTCTCAATCCCTAGCTACCAGGCTGCTGTGTTCAGCCTCGTGTCTGTTTCAAACCCTTGAATGTAGGAAATAATTGGCTTCCTTTGCCTCGGGGCCCTGTGCCCATTTTCTCACAGAGCCATTTCTCCAAGACTCTGCCACCTCCACACCACCGCCCCATCTAACAACTTGCTGCATAAATCACCTCTGGAGAGGTGGCTGGTAGTGTCATGTAAACAGCATGAGAGACAAATGTTCCAGCCTACTCACAACAATCTTCGAAGTAGTTACAAGCTTGTGGGGGGAGGCTGGTGTGTCCCGGTAACTTCCCTTTCTCATAGCCCTTCCCTTTTTATTCAGCTTACTGTAGTGATGAAGAGGAAAAAAAAAAAGAAAAAAGATTTTCCACAAGTGATCTTTCTGAGCTTGGTCCATTGCCAGCAATGGACTCCTCAGGAACAAACCCATCAGGCAAGTCCCATAAGCATCTGTGCCTTCTTCTTATGCTGTAGACATACTAACAAGCCAGATGAGATGGGAACACAGACCAGTTCTTCATGATGCTGCCCATGCTCCCTGAAGTCTTTGATGGAATACATTTCTTCCTGAAACGTAACAGTCTCTTACTCCATGTATTACAAGAGTCAGTAAGTGCAGAAATCCTCACCCTTTCTTCATGAAACATGTGCAAACTAATTCTTGCTGCGGCACCAAGAGGCTACAGTCCACAGTCCTTCTGTCCAGTTTTCCATCGGTGCAGTTCAGCACACCAGTAACAAGTCAGATCGGAATTGGCCACGTGGATCCTTGCAGTGAGCACTGCAGCAGAGGTTCTTTAAAACACCGAAACACCCTGGCTGAGACGCAGCACATCAGGCTCGGGTTGGCTGCTCTGTAAGCCTTTACAAATGAGGTAAATAGCCTGAGCAGAGAAGGTGCACCATAGTCACTTCAAATGGAAGTTTCTGTTTAAAGATACAGACTGGCTGCTTGCTTTGGAAAGGTGGCACAGGGCTGTAACTAATTTCACAATGCAAACATGGTCAATAGAAAATGGACACGATTACTGCTTCTCAGTGACAGCTCACTAAATCTTCAACATCTTTTGAATCTTCTGAGTCAGGACTACCCAATGATGAGCCAATAATGTGTGACCCATCTCCGTGATGCTGTAGAATGGGATCTGTCAAGAGACAAATTACATTAGAACTATTATTTACTGTGCCATTGTAACAAGATACAAAATACAGATTTAGGAAACAGAAAATGCAGCCTGGAACTTTAACTGGTTTTAAGCAATGTTGCTCAAAGTAGGCAGTTCTCAATTTCTAGTTTCAAGGTAAGCTACGACTAATAAGGATGCAAGTGGTGTGGCTCACATTTGGATTCAGCAGGTGTTACTTTATCAGGCCTAGCGCTGACTCTCTGATGGCTCTGCAAGGAGATCGTTTCATAGGAAAGCAGTATTTGTTAGGTGAAGCCGTGGGAGAATTTATCTGTGCTGCTTCCAAGTCTGAGAAGACTCTTGGCATTGGGAAGCGTGGCACAAGCTGGCAAGCCTTTCCAGGTGAGTGTTGTGCAAGCCCCAAATAGCTCAGCCCCTCACCATGAGAGGCATGAAGTGCATTTCTGATGCCTCTGATCTTCTCTCAAATAAGAAATTTCATTTAAGCACCAGGCATAAAGAAAAGCACACTAAAGAAGAGGTACTTATTAGCCTAAGTGTAGTAATTCAAGGCTGAGGGCGATGGAAACAGCAAGTGGTGAAGCAGCTGCTGTTCTGTTTTTCCCACAAGGTTAAGTGGGATTTTCGTCCACTTCTTACCAGTTGGGTAACCAACTCACCTGAAGTTTCATAGCAACAACGTGGCAAATTATTTAAGGGTAAGCAAGGATCTGTAAAGCATTCCTTACAGGAACTCAGAAGTGCCATACTGCTTTAATGAATCTGAACTCCAGCATCAACCATATGAAGGGACTGTTGTACCTGTTAGTGTTGTCAGGGGCAAGACTGATTCGCTGTCTATATCATCTGTTGCTTGGATAAAACCATGGGAAGAAGGAACGATAAGCACAGTCTCATCATCTATTGTAGGCTGATCAACTTGTTCTTCTATCGTTGGAGAATCCAGGTCCTGCACAACACAGAAGAACAAGACATGAGAGTACTGTACTCTTGGTAGCCTAAACAGAAAAACCTTCTTTGCTCAGACATGCTCCACAGTAAGCAGTAGACTCCCTGGATGAATTTTCTCTCATTGAACTGAAATGTCAGCATCTGAGCTAGTTCACTTCAGCATTTATAGGATGTGTTTCGTCCTAGTGCAGGCATCTAAAAACAAGATCTGAAGAATTGTACCCTGTAAGCAGTATAAGGGTAGGGGGAGAGGAAAGATTGCAAGGTGGTGATGGTTTAAGTCAAATGTTTCATCTATAAAGAGGAATAATTAAGCTTTTCCACTACTTGCTGTCTAGATGTTCTGCGATACTGAAGCAATACCTTTATAGTACTTACTAGCTCCACAAATGCCAGAGCTTTGCCTGAGCTTAAGTTTCACAACTTCTGTGTCAAGTTTTAACTACCGAACACAGAGTTCAAAAGACCCATTTTAACTGCCGTGCCTTGCCTGCCCTGTCAACTTGTAGGTTGGCTCCAAATGCTTTTAGCTGCACCTCATTATATCAAAAAACTGTTAACACACTGGTTCCTTCCTACAAGTTGTCAATACCCCCGCTCTTCTCCAGTCCTGCTGCTGCCTCCTCCCTGGCTCTGACAGTACTGGAATGGCAGTAATACACCGGGCTTACTCGAGTGTCACAGCACACTCTGGCAGACTCCTGGTTCTGCAAGGCAGTGAGAAGACATCCTAGGTAGTACTGCCAGAATAAGCAGGGGTACTTCGATTCAAGTTTTTACATGTAACGTTTAAGTTTCGTTCCTGCTTCAGGACCTGCTGATGCATAACAGTAGCCAATGTTGCCAGCAGAGTGGAAGGTATCTGGATTTACCTCTCTTTTCAGAGGGAGCAGGCAACGGCTGGGAGACGTTACAGGCCTCTGCTCAAGAAAATCCTGCACTTCCTTCATGTAGTTAATTTTTAGGAAAACTTGCTTCCCTACAGAGTTTCACAAATTTTTTCCAAAGGCAACTCCCTGCAAACCCCTGCCCTGGTGCTGCTGAAGAGGAGTTGATGACCTGAGCTGCAGCTCAGTGCATTAGACTTGGTCCAGACATGTACCTGTCCATGCAAGGTACTGTCTGCCTGACCTGCAAAAGCAGCTTCCCGCAGAGAGCCCAGCTGAACCTGCCCATGATAAGCAGTATGTTGTGAGGCTTGAAACTGGGAAGAGGAGGTGTGAAAAACTAAAGAAGCCATTGCGGTCAGCAGGCACCTTTCCCAGCCAGAAATAAAAAAACTCTGCAGTATGACTGTTTCCCACTGCCCACACCCACAGTGACAATACAATACAATGCATTAAAATAATACTGACTTTAAAAAAGAAATGTCTTTCTAGAGTAACTTTTCACTTAGGCAGTTCACTATTTCCTAGAATTTAAATACACACGTCAAACTTAAAGCTGACTGGAAGTCTGAGACAAACTAGAATTACAAATCCAGTTTCTCTGTATGGAAAAAAAGCTTGGTAGCTCTTTATATCCTGCTAGCCATGAATGATGTCTACAAAGTTTAATTAGGAACTAGGTTTATAGCAGAAGTTTACTAATTCTACCTCAAGAAGCTGAAATTTTAAACAGGGTAGAAAGCTGATGGGCTGCCTACTTGAACTACTCATTACTGTAGTTCCAGCAACTGAAAGATGGAGGAATTTAGTATAAGCAATCCAAATGCCTGAAATAATCAGTATAAACTCATTTCTGCATCTCATGTGTTGCAGTTGAAGGAAATTGAGGCCAGAAAGAGAAACAGCATAAATATCTCAAGGTGCACCACAGTTTCCATTTCTAAGGACTTCTATTAAACATACTACTCCAGCTAAGTATCTGTTAAATTGGAATTTGAAGTATGTTATTAGATTTACAGAGCAAAAGCTAAATACCTCACCTCCCTTGCTAAGTGTTCTACCTGTAAACTACATGTGCTGGACAATTAACAACCTAGTTTAAAGCAACAGCATCAAACATTAATCAGATGAAGGTGATTGTTCAATGCCACTAATATTCCTGCTTTCCACAGTCATCATGCACAAGTACCCTCAGTAGTGACACAACTCCACAGCTACTGAGGTATTCAGTGCACCAGATAAAGTCAGTAAGCCTTAGTACCAAAATAAATGCTGTCACTGTCACACTCATAACATATTAATGAAGCTCACTGATAGAGGACCTGAACAAAATACTCACAGAACTATGATGGACATGATCTAATAGCTTAACATAAAGGTCAGAGATGCAAAGAAATCGTTCTCCACAGAGATATGGGGAAATATCAAGTATCATGCACTCCCCTACCTCAGTAACATAAGCGCTGGGTAAATCAGCGTGAGAATCCTCTTCTCGTTTCAGGCTGGCATCTGCAATCTCCTCCCCGGTTCTTACCATAACTCCATCCATCAGTTCACTGCTATTCCTGCTGCTGAATTTGGAGGCATCATCTTCATTGTAGGCTGACTGTTCTTCATCACTCAGCTTGGACTGATGGATATCATCTGGGAAAGTGTTTGTTTCTAAGGTATCAGGAGGATCTGTTAGGTCAGCTGACTGAATATCCGAATCAACAGTAAGTTCTGCCTGAGTGACAGAGGAGGAGATACCTTCAGCAGCAACGGTCCGGATTATGACACTCGGCGTGTGGCACTGCACTGTGACATTGTCACTTGTATTTAACAAATGTTCCGGCTGTAAGCAGTATTTGCATAAAAAGACAAAACCCAAAAAACATCAGAGATTTTCCTCCAAGAAACTTCAAATCTTTCAGCAAATAAAAGGACTCAAAGAAATCATTACTAAGTGTAATTCAGTGCTTTACATATATACTATGTCAGCTCAAGTCATCTGTCGATCTTTCCTGGCCTTAAATGATAAATTCATAGATTAAATTTGGTGTCAACCATTCTTTAAGTCACAAATAAATACATAATATGAAAAAGGAAACTGTTCAGGTGAGGATCACTGTAGATTCAAAAGATACTTTTTTTCCCCTGAATTCTGCATCACTTTTGTTATTCAGTCTCCAGTTTGCTTCCCCTTCCTTCCCTCTAATAAAAAGTAATACTGTCATTACAAGTTTTGCTAACACCAATATTCAATTGTAAGAGTAACTGGAAACATCAGGATACCACGGTATTTTGTTCTGCTGGGGGACAAGCCACTAGATGGAGACATCACATTCAGCCACAGTAAGAACTACGTTGCTTTACTAAGCTAAATTTTGAAGCCGCTTGAAGTTGCTTTTTAAAAACAACCCAAAAAAGGAAATTCTCACTTGTCAGTATTTTAAGCAAAGTAATGTTACGACTCAAGAACTGCTTTGCAAATTGAACATGCACATACAGGAATGTGCATTCTTATGTTCCACTCCCACCACTGCCCAAACTCTTGTCTTCTCACTGCTCAAAACACATACCGATAAGGCATGAACTATGATCTGCTCCGGGGAGGCTGGAGCAGCAGCAGCAGCCGTTAGGGTCATGGTAGGACTAGTCGTCAGCGTTAAGGGCAGGCCTTGGCTTGAGCTTGTCTGGAGTAAGTATGTACCTGGTGTTCCAGTCGGCTGGAGATGGAAAGACTACAAAAGACACCCCAAGTTTAACACCCAAACACGCTGCCTTCAGGGCCAACACCCAGTGCTTATTTACATGAACTAGCCTACCTGTAACTCCCCTGGGAAAACAATCAAATCCTAACCCCACTGCAATTACTGCTGTACTGCACTAAAAAAGTAGGAAGTCAGTCATCCACAGCCTTAGGCTATCAAGACAAGACTGAGAGTCAAGCAGGATGGTATTATGCTGTACAACAGCAGGTAAGAAAGGAACAAATTCAACTTACTCTAACGCTGAGATGAAAGAGAAACTGTGCTGTAAATTACATTACAATAGAACTGAGTCTTGCTGGGAGCTCCTTGTGGCTCTGTTATGTCAGATTTCAACAACAAAAAACAAAACAAGGACAAAGGAAGACTCCACAGCACTAAGACATTAAGGCAGATTTAAAACATTTAATGGTAATTCACATTTTACTCCCCAGTCCTAATGAATTACACTTTTAGAAATACATTTTGCTTTGAACTTTTAAATGGAAAGCGGAAGTTAAGAGATTTAAGAACTACTTTTTTTTTTAGAAATGAACAGTTCCATAGTCAAAGAAGTAGCTGTGCTTAAAAAAACACAGTATCAAGTACCAGTTCTCTGTTACTTACTGGGAGAATCTCAAAAGTCTGTAGTGTTCCACTGTTTAGTGTTATTGTCTCAGAGTCAACAGTAGCAGTGGGGGAATCAGTTGAGGCTGCGATAGGAGGAAAAAAATAAAAAGAAAGTATGTAAACCACAAAGTTTCAGCCCTGCAGAGAGCATAAAACACAGTAATTACTACATAGCAGAGTACTGTTAATTCCAGTAATAAAAAGAAAACTGGCTGCAGTCCTAATGACAAGGCTCTCTAATTGGTACCCAAGATACAAGACTATTTAAAGACGGCATTCTACCATCCAAAAGCACAAAAGGAAGTACAGTTTTAGTGCACAGGGATAAAAGCAGATAAAGTTATCTAACGTGATCTAATTACTTTTTGTTATGACACTTGTAAGAGTTTCTGGTGTAATGATAACCTTTGGATTATGTGTTACTTGTTTGAAACTGGTGTCATATTTAATACTGCTATTTCCATGAACTTTTTTTGTTTGTGTTTGGTTTTTTTGTTTTATATTTTTAGCCTTTTCTGCCCTCCACAGTACATCCACCACTGATGAAACATCAAATGCTCCCCAAGATATCACACAGGATGCCTACCCTGTGCGTTGTGCTTGCACTGTATAAAACCTGTAGGTATTCTTACTACAAGTGTGCAATTATTTATGCAATTATCTCATTAATTCTAAAAGTAATGAAGAGAAACATTGAAAACAGTTTACATATCAGATATTTAAAGATCACCAGTTCCAAACAGCTTGTACCCAAACCTTTGTAAGGTATCAAAAAACCTATTCAGAACTGTAATAATTATTTTTATTTACTACTAAAAACCTCAAAAGTTCCAGGAAGCTGTAGGAAAAATGCTATTTTGCCTGGGATTATCTGGTAATTTCAGAAATACCTAAAGGGCAAAAGACCTACATGATAACAGCAATGCTCCAAGCACTGAAAACTTGGCCATCTCAGACTCAGTGGCTTGAAAACAGAATAATTTTAGTCTCTTAAGAAGATACAAGCTCTGATTTGACTGCTGTTGTGGCATGTTTAAAGTTTCCTGCTGAGATTTGCTGGCACCTAGTAGCAGACAGCTGTATAGTGTGGCCTGTCTGTTACCTAGATGGTCATGTTCATAAAGTTTGCAGGAATTACCCCTTTGAAACCTTGAGCCTTCTATCAAATGCAGCTGAGAGTGGCTCATAGGTTCAGTTCTCATGGGATTGGGAAAGATGCAGTACAAAATTCACTTTGATTACACAAACAGGAATTCTTCAGGAAAGCAGACTAACTGGGGAAAAAGGCTTCTTATGCAGACGGGGTAAGTGACATCCCAAAATACCCAAGACAGGATTCAATTCAGAAAGAACTGCTCATTTAGACCCAGTAACTTTGGCCAAGCTTGGTTCAAGTCCGAGACCACTGATGTGTTATGATAGGTAAGTTGTTGATGACTTGGTTGGTGTGTCATTCTAATTAAAATACACTGGATAAAATGAAGATGGCACTTAATAAGCAGTATTAAGATAGGCCGATCTAATGAAACTATTAACAGAAATTTGTTTCTCCAAGTCAGTCTGAAGAATCAGTTCTTAGCCTGATTACATTATTTCATAATCAAGACTGAAGCACCAGATTTTCCTAATAAGAATCAAAAATGACAAACAGTACAAAATAGTACAAAAGGGAGATGTCAGGCTGTATATGGGGTAACTGGATTGGAGTGACTGGACTTATTCAGTAAGATTAGTTACAAAAACAAGCAATAAGCTCTACAATCAAAATAGACCTCATAATAAATGTTTGATAATGACCAAAGTTCATCCTTAAGAGCAGGGGAAACACCAACTTAACAAAACCTGTAGTAGTTAGAGTAGATCATCAGCTGAACACCAGTATGACTTGGCAATCAACACTTCCCAGAGTGTCTGTGCCTAGAAATATTTGTATAATAAAGAGCTGGACTAGAAAAAACATTATGTATCTTTCCTTCAGTGTCCTTCATCAGAACTTAGGGACAGCAGTGTATGTATTTTACAACAGGAGATCTTGCATGATACTCATTGTTCTGGACAAAGTCAACCAGAAGAGACTTAAGGAATAAACATATATATACACCGCATCTTCATTAAGAGGCTTGTGTACCAAAGCCTTTTCTAAGAACAAGTTACATAGCAAGCTCCAGACACCTACAACTCCTATGGCCAGGTGCCCCAATTGCAGCTTCTCGGTATGACTGTCGCAGTAATACCTGCATTTGCCTAACAAAGTTAGAAACCAGTAAATGGAACCCAGAAATCCTTAATATGAATTTATGGCAAGACCAAAGCAGAATTAATAAAATTATCTGGGACGTGCCCAGCTCTTCGTCACCACCTTAACATAAGGAAGCTCAAGGTTTCATTAGAGGACAGCGAGTTGTTCATTTGAGCTACTTACAGACATGCGTAATCTGGACTGGAATCTGCAAAGCTGCCATAGGGCTTGGGGAGTTGCCCGTGTTCTCCTCTAAGCGAGCCACTCGAATCTGCACGTGCTGAACCCCCGAACTGGAATTAGTGTTTGGTAATCCACCTCCAGATTTGTTCTCCGAAAGCTGGTGCCCTGGATTGTTTTTTTGGTTCTCGTGGAGTTGTTTAAGACCCTTTATCAGCACTGAGAGAAAGAATACTCGTGCTAAAGCATGATGAAGTGCTAAAGCATTTGAAATGTTGCATTTGAGATTTATCCAAGGTGAAAAAAGTAACCAAAATCCTTCTGAATTTGGACCCTAAACAATTTACAGAGATATATTAACTAGACATTTAGCACATACACAAAACACGTTTATAGTCAACTACTGGAACGTTCTTGATTTTCTCAAGGAATCTAGACATACTAACATGCTTGGAAAAAAAACCAGAACAGCTCGTAATATTTTGGACCTCTCTGCAAACATGCATGCTATATCCGCAAGATACAATCAATTGCCAGTATCACTAGTTGTGTAATGCTGCTACCAGAAAGCAAGCCTCCAATCTTACAAAACATGGAAGCGCATTTATTCAGGACGTTGATAGATGTGTCACTGGAAATTGGGAGCAGGAGAGAATTAACCTCACAGTGGCTATACTACAGTTCTTCATCTGTACATGCAACGGTCCATTGCACCAATAAAACCACCCACCTTTCTTCCCTATGATCACTTTGATCCCACTGAGGCAGCAGTTGACATACATATGGTTACAAAAGCTGAGGTCCGTTTTTCTAGCGTTCAATATATCAAACTGCTTAAACATAGAATCACAGAATGGTTTGGGCTTGAAGGGACCTTTAAAGGTCATCTAGTCCAAGCCCCTCGCACTAAGCAGGGACATCCCCAACAGGATCAGGTTGTAGAGGGTCCCATCCAACCCGACTCTCAATGTCTCCAGGGATGGGGCATCCACCACCACTCCAGGCAACCTGTCTTCCACTCCTGACAGTGCAACATTTTGTCTGGAGAAAGAGAGTGGAGCCTCTTGATTCACTGGCATATTTATATTATGAATTATTTGATGCAACAACTGCCTATTAATATGTAGTAAGTATAACAGGGCCACCCTCTCGATTGCAGCCTCCAGGCACGACTAATATATAACCACACTGGTGACCACAGAGTAAGTGTCCATTAAATTATACCTTTTATTACAGCATGACTAATTTATTTGGTTTTTTTTATTCCCCTCTCCACAAGTCAGAGAAAAGGAGGACTGAAGGTCATGGAGACTGAAATACCCTTTGGCTCAGGCACATTTCTATAACCAAGAATGAGAAAATGCTAGGAGGAATGTATCTGGGGAGCTTCATACTCCTGATTCCTCCCCTCCTCCTCTCTGTGCAGGTAGTTCTACCTTCTGCCTACAGCTAAGGTTCAGCACCTCATACAGATTACATTTTAATGATAACAGATCTAACCTGAGGTGACGCTGTTAGGCTGCAGGTACATATCCTCTTCCACCTGAAGAGGTCACTGCCCTCCATGCTAAAAATCATCATCTGAGATCTGCCAGCTGAGCTGCTTATATATGTGCTCTCCATTTAGACAGAGTGAGGGGACTTGGAAAAATCTACTGTTTAGTTGTATGTATCAGCTTGGCTTGTTTTGACTGAAACACTTAAGGACTGCTTGTAGGAGCAATTCAGCCAGCAGATCCAAGGGGCCAATAACTTCCGGCAGAGGAGCAATGTGCTCTTTGGTCAGCAACGCTGTGAGTAGACAATAAAATGCAGCCTTGTTCCTTTGACATTTGTGAAAGGAGCTTTCAGAGGAGAAGTGCACAAGTAGTACATTACCAGGGAATGAAACATCTTTGTGGTTTGCAATCTGTCTTTTAATGGTCCACCATTTACTCCGAAGCCACTGTGGTGAGCGGACACTACTCCATCCTTCAGCTAGTAAATCCCAATTGATGTCATTTTCATCAGAAACTTCAAGTTCCGCTATCCTGGCAGGATACAGAAAATATTTACCTGTTAGAAACTACCCTCCAGACTGGAAGGGGTGTCGCACATCTCCGGTCTTGTCACACGTAACAGTGGCAAAATGGCATGCTAGTGAACAGTCCACCAGAGCTCATGAACCGACACAGGCTTCCAAGGCGCCACGCTGCCAGAGGTCAAGCAGAATCATAAACAACAGAAGATGGACTAGACCTGTTAGATAATCCAGCCCATCTCCTTGCCATGCAGGATTATTCTCCTTATTTACGTATATACTAGGACTTTGATCAGATTGTTGTGAAGCATTCCAAATGATGGTACTTGCATCTTTTCTCTTTGGAAAACCATTCCCCAAACACATCTCCAAGGCAGGAAATACTTCCTTAGATTCACTCTGAACTTTCACTTAATTAATTTCATGTTATGGTATTTACTTCTGGTTTGTCCTAAATAACACACAACCATCCTTAACACAGATTTTTGCCTCCTCTCAGATGCTTCTCAGCAAAAGTAGAGGAAGTTATCTACAGTATTAAACAGTTCCTTATATATCAATCCCATCACTCTCCCGGTAAGAGACAGTCTTCATATCATTTTGGCAGATGTTATGCACACTGGATTTTACCAGAATCTATTTGAATAACTATCTCTGTGTTGCCTGCAGCTCACCAGTAATGTGGAACATATGAAAGAGAAGTGGACAGTGAGAGACGGGAAAAGATTTTTGTGGAAGTTAAGAAAAGTTCTCTTCACAAACCAAGCAATAGCACTGAACTCGCTTGCTAGCCAAGAAAACAAACAAACAAACCAACCAACCAACCAACCACCAACCCCCCAAAAAAACCAAAAGAAGCAAATAAACAAACAAACAAACAAACAAACAAAAAAAAAAAAAAAGGAAAAAAGCTACCAAAACCAACCCTGCAGGATAAGTTAAGGATATCCAGACAGACCAAAACAGGTATCATTTGTACAGAAATAGTAAGAATTACAACCAGTACATTCTGGAATGTGGAATCAGGTTCCTCATTTTGAGTTCATGTCAAAGAGCTTCCGTAAGTTAGCGGATATTGCTTTGTAAATAGTGCTTAGGTTCCCTAGATGTCTTGGCTTTTTATTCCCACCCAAAACTATCAACCTGTAAAAATCCACTGTCTAAAAAGCCCGAGTTAAAGGCATCCAAAATGGGAGGAGGACTGGAGAGAGCAAAAGATTTCCAAAGTTACTATCAGGATGCCAGTTCAAATGTAGTCAAAGATGCTGATAGCCAATCAGTGTTTGGTGGCCTACATGAAATTAATTTGCAGTCTCAGTTTAGCTCTTTGTAGACAAGACGTCCACATCACAGAAACCACCACCACACTTGACCCTTGTTGGTCACCTCAGCAGAGAGGCCAAGGACTGAACGGGCAGGGAGACTGAACTACCCTCCAGTTAAGGGTTAAAGCGCATCGGTGGGGCAATGTGTGGGAAGCTTGCACGGTTGCTGCCTGTGCTGTACCTTTTCTGTGGAATAAAGAAGACTTCAGTCTCCAGGGTTTTCAATCTGACACCTTTCACGAACACTAACATTCACTAAAAAAACAAAAAAACAAAAAATATGTTCAATAATAAATCTCTGGGAACTGTAAACACAGCAGGGATTTTTGGAGGGTTCTAGAGTTTTTAGTGTTTAAAAAAATAGCAAAATGGACCCCAATGGAATCCTGCTAGCATCATGTATCACGAACCTTTAAAAGTAACTAAAATAACAAACCTCAAGATCAGATTTATTTCATCTTCCTTGGTCCACTCAGTGCCCCCACTTTGTTTCCAGTTGAGATAGTTGAGCCATTTAGAGCGGCATTGCTTTTCAGAGCGTGTCCCGACCCGTTCTGCCACGGCAGCCCATGATACACCTTGTGTGACAATGTCCCCTGGTTCTGTGCTAGTTAGCTCATGCACTACTTCTGCTAGTCTTTTTTCTTCTTTCTCTGTCCACTTTCCTGAAAGACAGAAAAGCCCTGCAACTTAACTAACAGCAGATGCCCTCTGTTCTGATCTGTAACATGTCAGCAGACATTTATCTTCAGTGCCTACCTCATTCCAGATGCAAATACTGAGCTGTGAAGAAGAAATAACTGGTCTTCCTTACTAACAATGTATATTACATCCGTTCTTAATTAACAAATGCATAATTCCATTGTTTTGCTGCCAAATTTCTTTCTCTTCTCTTCTTCTTGCAGATGAATGAAGTCACACAGACCTTATAAAAATACTGACCAAAGCAAACTGGTCTGAGCTACCTGAATTGTATTAGATGAAGTAAATCAACCGTGCAACAATTTAGCATACAGTAATTACCTGAGGTCTGACTAAATTTTCCTTCCTTTTAATATATAAACAACAAACTAATACTTTAGTCCTAAAGTGAATCTGCCTCTAAACTGACATCAAATATACAACGTATATTTATGAATATTAAATACAAGGGAAAGTACTTTTTAATCCACCTCAATAAAATATGCTCCAGTGGCATACACGTTATGATGGATAATGGACTTCAGAAATAAACCAAGTGTTCTGCTCTTTAAGAAGTGAAACTGGACAGACCTATACCAAATACATTCTAAAAATGTCCCCACATTTCACACTGTAAGTTCCTCAGAGTTACGCATCTCTGAAAACACCACTGACAAAGGCAAAGGTGACAGAGTTTTAACTAGAATATCCATGACTGACACCAGCATTTGCCTCACCCGTGTTGCAGGTATCCTTCATCAATCTGCATCGATCTTTCACAGATGAAGCACTTCGCCCCAGCGCAGCTCCTATCGTGGCCCAATCATTACCATGCTTTATTCTCAGCCTAAATAGGAACATGCTCATTAACACTATATCCAGTTATGAGATTACCAAAATATCAAATATGCTCTAATAAAAATATTCACTTAGAAAATGCTTAATATCTAGCTGTCTTGCAGGAATGTTGTGGGGCTTAATTACTGTGTTAAATACAAAATGAACTTTTACATAGTAAACAGCCAAAATCCAAAGTTCCTCAAGCATTTTCGGTCATATACAGATGACTTGAGAAATCTGAAGTAGCACCTGATGAAAACCCAGGCATCCTACAATTTAAATGAAGCAGATCACTGCATAATCGTGCTCATAATTGTAACTATTATTTTCCTCTCACAAATGACAACAGGTTGCTTAACACATTGAACCATGACTACTTTTGACACGTGTAACCACAGCCACCTTGCAAAGGACAGAAACCAGAAAAACCAGATCCAAACAGATCCATCCACATGATGAATTATCCTTCCAACCAACCTGTTTTCTTCAAACTGCTCAGCCTTGGAAAGCTGCAAAAGGAGGTAAAGTCTGCAGAGCCTCCTCCTTTATCTATCAGATTCATAGTAAAAATCAAGAAGCCTTACGGACAATTTATGTATCTCTCTAATACTGCATAGGGGAGATCCTACCCCTGACCTGCCACTGTCTTTAGAAATAACCTTTACCCAAGTTTCCCAAAGAAAGAGAATTTCTGGTCTTTGCAAACATAATAAGAACTCTGTTGCTTATTGCTTATGTCCTGAATACACATGAGAAAATACAAAAAAGCAATCCAAATGCAGTTTCATTTCTCTTCGATTTAGTGACCACCATTTTCTGCTAAGAGTTGGAGCAGTCATTTTTCAGTGATTTCATGTAACAAATCCTGTAAAACTACTCAAGCTACTAAATATAAACAAGGTGGTTGTTAATCAAACTACTTACTCTTTAAGCTTTTCAATTTCCTCAGGAGTATACCTAAGGCAACAAGTAAATAAGCAGACATTATTTTAAACAGAAAACATACAATATAAGTATTTTTGTTTTACTAACCATACAGGAAACATTTAATTACAAGATATTAAAGAATTTCAGCTGTAAGAAACAAACTGACTGCTTTAAAATAATGTGAAGAACAAATGTAATTTTCCACATCAGTGCATTTCGAAGATTATCTAGTCTAACATTCTTCTCATTTGCCAACAAAATTTCTCATTCTCTGTCACCTTACTACTAAGAACAGAATTAGAATTTTGTGTATTAGCAAAATAAACAGCTCTCAAATAAACAGCTATATTTTTTCTTCCTGTCTCAGTTCACCATCACCCTAAGGCTGACTTTTCATTAACAAACAAACAAACAAACAAATCAGCATCAAGATGGTATTTTTAATTTTCAACTACCTTTAAAGACTAAAATCTAACACCCTTTTCAGCACTTTGGGATGGTGCCATGCCCACTGCTTTCCAGACGGACAAACTAGGGGCACAGGAACAAAGAGCAATCAGCTAGAAAAAACTACATCTCAGCAGATCCATGCTTCTGTCAAAGTCATCTAATCATACCAGAATCCTCTTTGCAACTTTGTTTTTTTTTTTCTTTTTTTTTCCTTTGTTCTGTTTGTTTTGGTTTGGGTTTTTTCCCAAGTTGTGGATACCATCAATTTCACACAGCTATTGCCAAGGTTGATCTACTAGAATTCAGCAGAAGGGACATGATTAGGAAGAGCTAGGTCTCTTTGGTCTAGAATTTTCTGTCTCACATGTAACATGTCAAACATTAAATACATGACCCTACTCATACCAATAAAACCATGCAGCATTAGAGGTTTTCATACTTTCCAACATGGTTTCTGTCATCATACATGCGAAGGACTCTTCTATAGACAGCAAAGAGAGGCCGATTCAGACCCCAAGCTATTGTCCTGTAAAAATCTTTTCTTTCATCTTTTGACATTTCAAATATAATTTCAGTGGCATCTTTTATTCCACGGGCCTAGAAGAAAGCATTTGTAAAAAAGTACTTAGGAAAAGCATTTAACAAAAATCCACAACAAAACACCTTAGAGAAAGTCTCCACGAAACCAAGAAGCAGAACATTGAGAACTGAAGCCTACCATGCCATTATGTAACTTTCTATGTATCTCAAATAATACAGTCTGAAAGCTGAACGGAGTATTTATGAATTAGCTACCTAGGTTTTGTTTTGGTGTTTTGGTTTTTGGGGTTTTTTTACACCAGTGTCCAGGTAGGCACAGAAGCTCTACCTTTCATTCACATTTTAAAAAAAGCTGTCCAATGTATATCTTAAGATCAAATCAGAACCATCATTTAGAACACCACTGAAAACATAACGTAGTAGAATTAGCCTGGGGTCATATAAGGGGAAGCTGTCAAACAGTGCTGTATCAATTAATTATGTAATTTTAGATACTCCTTATTTGTAAACAATTTTTTTTTTCAATTAAACTATTCCTGTTCTGATGGAAACCCAAAGTAAATTCAGTAAGAAACCCAATGGATTTGAGTATTGAAGGAAAGCTTTAGTTTAACTTCAGCTTAAACTAAAAACCAGTATATTTCCAATATTCAAAGCAGTACAAGAAAGCAGATAAATGGGAAAATAATGAACCAAGTAAATTATCAGTAACTCAAAGAAGTTAGTTAGCTGGCTTAAAAAAGCCTCTCTAGATTTAAAAAATAGTTATGATTTTGTGGCAGAAATACTGATACACATGTGGGCTGGCATACTTTCTACAACTAATACTGAGGATTTTTATACCAGTGAAGGCTAAATTCAGGGCTTTTTTTGATCCACAAATGAAGGATGGTGAACCTGCAATATCCAGGCTATACATTCTCAGCTGTAAGGACACAGCTCACATATCCTCAGCCATAAGCCTACCACGAATATGACTTATGGGCAATTATCACTGTCAGCACGATAACTGCATGCCTATTTTTTACACTGAACTCTGACATATTAAGGGGAAGAGAGCAGATGCAGACAGCCTAGTGGTAAACAAATACATCCCTTAGCATAGTAAACAAATATAGATATGGCATCAAAGAAGCTGGGAAGTTGTATTCAATGATTTGTAGGGAAAAATGTCTCTATACGTAGTGCATTATTTTTCCTCCATCTCACAGAAGGTTTCATAACTGATTTATATTCCAGGGAAAGAGATTAAGCCACTTGAGTATCCTGACAGGAAATTTTAACATGAGTTCTATTTAGTGTACAAATTTAAAGCAATGTTACATGCAGTAGTTTTGAATCCTGTGTATTGATAGAATTTTCTTCTGTACTTCAAAAGCATAATGACCGTTTCTGCTATAAGCTGATGAGGATTGCTTATTGCCTGTTCTGGGAAGTACTAAAGAAAGCTGTTTTCCACCAGGAGCTGCATCACCATGTCAACTATCAGATAACAAACTCTAACACATACCTTTAAATAACGCTCAATGTTACTCATCAAAATGTCAATTTCTTCCTTTGACCACATCCCTTGCTTCCACTTATGGCCTGAAAATAGAGATAGCAAATTAATTACTGAAGTGAGAGTAAATGAAACAACAAGAACAGCAATATCAAAAAATAGGAGCCTCATTACTGCAATTAACAAAAAAGGGAGTCATTTTAGCTACTTTACCTGGAATTAATTTTAAACAGATATTATTTCATAACTGATAAACAATCCCTAGTAACCATCAACTAATGTTTAAGTAACGTGTCAGACCCCTCTTTAAATCTAATCTTCTTAAAACAGAACATGAATTCCTCTATGTCACATTTTCAGGCTCTCTCTTCAGCCACAACTAGAAAATTTCTCTTAAAACTGACAGTTGCCATTTCCATGCACTCAAATGATTCCAGAAGCTGGGTGAGACTAAAATGTGACTCATAGTATTACTTGAGGAACTGGCAACAAACTCTTCCCTATCTCTCTCTCTTTTTTTTTTTTTTCCATTGGGAATAATGCCCATTGGTCACAGTCAAGATAAAGACCCATGGTGAGTGTTTTATTTCTCAAAGAGAAGTGGCCAACAAATAGAAACAAACATTATGTTTCACCTCTGCCTATGCCCTTAGTAACTACAATGCCCCAGCTAAGCTTTAAAAGTAAAACCAATCAACTTTATTCAGACAGAAAATTTCAAACCTGAGGTCTAACACTAAATATTAAAACCTTCCTACTGTAAATTTATATATAGATTCCTCTTTTTCTTCCCTCATGCTCATACATACTTAATGTTAATGATCACTTATAATTAAGATAATGCTGGTGACCCAGTTTGCATACTGGTGTGTGCTGGCTACCTGCCCAACTCTGCTCAGAAAAATCAGGGTACTTCCTTCTCAGCCTGCTAATTACCAGAGCTGAGAGGCAGAACACACCAAAGAGACTGTTTACTCAAATCCAATTATAATGAAAAGTGCAGGCATTATTGCTAATTCTGCTGGAACTGATGAGAGAAAACTCTTCCCTTGTGCCTGACAGCTTCAATCTCTTCTTCCAAAGCTACAGAGACAGAACAATCATCTGCTACTGTAGATACCTGTAGTACTACCTCTGTCCAAGCATCTGAACTGACTTAAAGGAACACTGCTACTCCTTACATGGAATAAACCTTAATACCCAACTATTTTAAGAAAGGAAGCATATTCTGCACTTCACATATTTGTACATTCAGTGTCAAGATTATTATAACCTGCCCACAGGTCTTCAAAGAAAGCATTTTAAGGGGAGACTGCTGTAAAATGATGAGCTCAGGCAACACATGTCAAACTCCTAGCTCCTGTAGAAGACGACACACACCGAGATTCCTCCACAGCTGATCTCTGTGACAACACATGGAGATCCCAATGGAAGTTCAGCTAGTATGGATTATCAAGTATTTTTCTCTGCTTATTTTATTGGGAATGTCTTCCTCAACTTATTGATCTCTTAGAATCAACAGATTTAGTGCCCTTGTGCATTCACAGCTGTAAATGCCACTTGTGATATATGGTCACTATCAAGTGAGACACTACAGACACTATGGTCACTATGCCTGTGAGACAGCTACAAATGTGGTAGGTTTCTAATATATTTAACAAGACACACATCAAACATGAGGCCACCGAGTCACATGAAAAGAAGTCATTTGTCTGCCAAATCACCAGTACATACTCTTCTAGTCACAGCTGAGGATGTGCCGCTCCCAACCAAAGTCCTTTACCACAGGCTACTGAAAAGATCATGATCTCTGTGCTTCCTCTCACCCTAGAGCACAGCAACTATAGCAACATGACTTCTCACTGCTGCTACCCAGCTGCCTCAGTGCTGTGATGCAAAGGGATCTGTCTGCTATCCTCTCTCTGCCCCAGTTCTTGGGCTGAATGTTGAATAGTTGGAAGCCCCAGAAATCTAATAAATAAGGATAGAGGAAATTGGAAGAACACATTGGCTGTTAGAAGCAACTGTTAGTGCACACTCAGGATCAGTGAGTGGTCACTGACAAAGCTGCTCAGCTCCCTTATCTCTCAATTCTCCATACCCAACCCGCAGGTTCTGCATGCCTCACCCACATTTTTTCATTGACTCAGCAGTACACTCAGCTCTCTGGAGTAGAACTCACTTGGTAAGAGACTGTTTGCTTCTGTGATAGAAAACCATCACTTTTTTTTTCCATAACGTTTTCTAATAAGA
This sequence comes from Ceryle rudis, assembly GCA_033439905.1. Lineage (NCBI taxonomy): Eukaryota > Metazoa > Chordata > Aves > Coraciiformes > Cerylidae > Ceryle > Ceryle rudis. The sequence goes on along the minus strand of JAAGNO010004550.1, from coordinate 10,372 downwards.
AAGGGAGTTGCTTTGGACTGACTGAAAAAGATTTAATTTTTTTTTCCCCTAGAAAGAGGTAAAGTCAGGGTAAGAAAAACAGTAAAGAGACTGAGGAATCTGGAGAGACAACATGTCTTCATTTGATGCTAAGTTGTGGCACTGGGTTTAGAAAGGCACTTCCCCAGACAGAAAAAAACCCCAACCCAAAACAAACCACAAAAAGGCTCTTAAGTTCAGCAGCTACTACATGACTACACAGATACATTTTGAAAGGGAGGAATGCCAGTGGAGTGGCAGTTTTAGGAGTAGCAGTGATTATTTCAGGAGATCCTGGTCTGCATAATCCCTCTACTTCTGAAGTAACTCTATTCCAGGCACTGTTTAATATGAATCACAACACAGTAGCCAGATTAATAAGCCCTACTCAGAGGAAGATGTATTAAGCTGAGCACAGGTTATTTTTTTCCCAGTGTACCCCCCTATGACTGCAGCTCCCCATCTCCTCACCAGGTGGAAGTGCAAACAGAGCAAACACAATGGTCTGCCCCATCTGTGCCAACACGCTACCTACAGCAGTTCTCTACCATGATCACTGTCACCACTGCAAGCATGGCCTCTCTTCCTCCCCAAGTGTATCTGGAGTTTCAACTTTCTTCTTGTATACGAAGTGTAAGAAGGATGGTGAAGATTTAATGTATCAGATCTCTCAGCATTTTTACAGTCAGTCTTCACAAATATCTTCACTAAAAAAGCCAGACCAGAGATTGTTTCCTGCAACCTGCAAAATGTTCTGAGGCATTTGGGATAGGCTCCCTTTTTACAGTGCGGGAGAACTGCATTTGAAATGTCCTACCTTTATTTGTTAGAGAGTCCTTATCCTCTTTGGTTGTGAACCAGGCTTGACTGACAGCTGACACTTCTTCATTGCCCACTGGGGAGATTTCATCCAGGTGTTCATTCTGAAGAATCTTGAAAAGACCAATGTGAAATCATCCAGTAAGATCTTTAGTTCTTTCTATCACCTTGTATTTACCATGGAGACGTTAACTTGAAGGAGAATGCAACCAGCACACGTAGTTCCCTTGCTGACCGATCAGAAAATGCCACTTTTTAGATATGGCATTAAAAATATTTTAGATATGGAATAAAAAATGCATTCACCTTTCTTAAAACATCAGAATAAGATTCAGCATCTTAACATATAGGTGTTGTGAAAAACAATTAGACAACATTCTTCGTCCTGTTTAATGTACAACTTAGTTAACTGGAAGAGTCTTACTGGCTTTGGTGGAAAGAGGACTATGTTCAGCATCTCCAATCTAGAACTTTTAAGCATGGTACACCCACAATAATAACTGTAAATAACTATTAGGACTGGTGACAAGATAAAGCATACTCAGGCTTGTTATAAAGCTTAATTTATAATCAAAGAATAACAGCAATAATGAATTCTGTGCAGAACATCACAGAGCAAGTAATTATCAGTGGAGGGCCACATCTATACTCTTCACTGTATTGCTCTTTGGGCAGTAAATTACACTTACAACACAAATAATATCTTTCATATATAAAATGTTTCAATTGCACTTTTATAGAACAACATTTTACACACAAGATTTGTGGTCAAATACACTAGTTTCATACTAAAAATAATCTTATTCTTTTAATAAGCCCTTTCTGCCATTCGGTTACCTTTTTATTTTAATGTAAATAAAAATGTGCATCAAATAGGTCAATTCTGAAGTTTTACTGTACCTGAATCTGAGTAACAGTTCCTTCATTCATCTCCTCTTCAGCTACCTCAGTGGTAGCAGTCATGGTCACCTCAAAGCTCTGATCATTTTCTGAAACTTCAGAATGGATCCGTTAGTTGTACACCTTACTCCTGTAATATTTTTTGTGCAAGCTACAGGTTTTATAAATTGCCACCTCTGCACTGAAAATTTTACAGAGGCCTTATTCGGTATTTATTGTTGACACAATGAAATCATCAAAAGATTATCAACTGTTCCTCTTCATAACGATTAAATATAGTTTTGAAACCTTCAGTTTTACACTTGACTATAATTAAGACCCAAAGAGGAAACATATAAATAGAAGATGTCTGATTTGGTGCAAACATTTGGTATTGTAGTAATGCTTCCTTCCTAGCTCTATCTTTGGTATTTTCCAATTATTAAAGGACAACGTTCAAATCTTTTGGCTGCATTCTTTTTCCCCCGTTCTCCTTCAACTTCGACATTATAATGCCTTCTAAGGAGTTTCAACTAAGTTCCACCAAATAAACAGCTACTGCAGGTATTGTAAATTGGTATTTTAACTTGCTAGATCTGCTTTTTCCTCCCTTTGGGGGATAATATCCAACCATCTAATATGCAGTCAACTTCCTTAAGACTAATTCACTACTGACCCTACCTTTTGGATAACAATCTCTACCTTAAAAAGACATTACACCTCAATACTACAATACATGGAAATACTACCTATACTGTTTGATCATTAAGAAAACATTACCGCTCTTTGCAAGAGGAGAACACCTAGTCTGTTGTTGTTCGTTCACTTATCCTCCAACTTAGTCAATGCTCCTGTGCCTGCATCCCTCTATCTGTAAGGCATGTTTATTTTGCCCGTACCGTATGGATAACAATTGCTGCAAAACCATCCAAGGCTCTGAGATGTAAAGGTAATACCTAAGTATATTAATAAAATTAGAAAATAAATCATGCAAAATATTCTAATGTGATCCAAAGAGTCCACTTTTAACCTTCACCAGCAGAATCACTTGCTACACGAGTACGTAAACTTCCAAGAACTTACTCGGAACTGCAACAACAGAAATGCATGGAGTGGAATCATCAAGGCTTTGATCATCCTCTGATAAGCAAAGTCTCTTATGTGGAGGCTCAGTGCTGTCTTCAGAGTCTACTTCATCAGCGTCTAACAACAAACACATACGCAGGTTACTTTTCAATAACAGTGGAGCTTTGGACCAAATTCTGCTAACAAAGAGGACCAAATCAAAAGGCAGAAGCCAATGTGATAGGTTGGTTCAGTGCCTTACTACTGCCTAAGAACGTGGTCTAAGTTATGGGCAGTAAGAGTTCACAAGTTTTGTTCAACGCACATTTTCTGTGAGATTTACTTTTTAAGTTCCACCACAGTCCATTACATACAATCAAACCCCTTACATCTACAGAAATTTGGGTACATGTTTGGTTCTAAGAACCCATTTTCACTGAAATAAATCAGAACAGCTATATCCTTGCTGGGTACATAAATACAAAATTTTGTGATTTACACCTAGGTTGACACTTAATCCTTCTTTAAACTGCAAGAGAACAAACTGCAGTACAGTAAACCGAATCCAAGTAGCGCACAGAATCTGGGGGCAGGAAGTATGATAGTTGTATCAATGAAAAAAGAGAACAAAATATACTATGCAATACAATTCTATACCATTTTGAGGGCAATGAAGTATAAGGTTCCCTTCAGTGTCCTGAGTCAATGTCACAGAGTTCACGGTTTCTACTGTCACTGTGTCAGACTCTTCTTCAACTGTGCTCATACTCAAACCTGAAAGAGCAATACAGAGATTACTTTTCTTCAGTCTGCCTGCCATTTTGACCACAGTGCTGCTTCCTGTATCTCAAAACAGTCCCATCGAGAATGATGATTGTCTTGTCTGTTCTTTCACATGAACAATTCCATGGTTCAAGACATTCAGCTACCTTGACTTCTCCTGCATATTGATACATTAATACAGTGTAACATCAGATAATTTTAAAGCTAGTATTCCTAATAAAAATAGTACCTAACTCCCTATTCAGGAGCATTTGCAATCTATTGCCTTTATTTTCTTTAAATACAAACCTAGGCTATTACTTTTCCACCTCTGATATTTTTTGTCTCACTAATATCTGTTTCACTGCTCATTTAATAATTTTTCTATTATATAACCTAAAGATAGTCAAGGCTGAGAACTATTTTTGTCATGTCATACTACTCATAGCTGTACTACTTATAGACTACCAAGCTGCAAAGTTTGACTCTCCTTCCATGCATATAACTAAATGGGAAGCTAGTGTTTTTTCTTTGACACTGAAACAACATGAGCAAGAGAAAAATTGGGTGCAAGCAGTCACCAGTATAAAAAATTACTCGGAAAATAAGTTATCCAAGATAAGCAGCGTACACTGATGTAAGTTAACTAGCGCAAAACAAAGGGCTTCTGATGATCTCATTTCCACTATGAAAGTGCTACAAAGAAACCCAGAACTTGTAAGAATTTCTATGTAAACAACCACTAATTTTGAAATAAAACAAAACTCTACAAAACAAACAAACAAACAAATCCATCAAATACAGAGAAATGTAACCTTTTCTTCTGCACAAGTGAAACGGAACTGCATCTCAGGTACCCAGGAGCTCTGCAATGACCCTGTCAGTTTTGCCCAGCTGGGTTTGGCGACACTGCAGAGCTTTGCAAAAGAAAATAGCACCTATTTCTCCTGGTAGTCCTTTTAATGAGTATTCTCCTATGTTAACAGCATAAACAAAAATTACTTGTGACTTTTATTTTAATGCCAATGCACTATTATCAACAATTTTAACTTACATTGTTAAAAAAAATCATTGACTATAGCTTTAAAAAAATATAAATCACAATTCCATTACAAAGCTACCATGTACCAGGTAGGGGTACTCGTATACGCATCTAAGTGGAATTTGCAACCCAGCTTTTAACCCCCCTGTAAAATGTTAATAATGTTGCTTCGACAGGAAATAATTTAATTTTTAATCAGAAAACACGTTCTTTGGTACTGAAGATTTCAAAAAGCAGTGTTTTCTTGGAAGTATAAAACTACTGCCAGTCTTTCAATAAGATTACTTATCACCTCTCAAGCTTGATGAAGGTTTGGCACATCTTTAAGCACATGCAGTGACTGATTGGTAGAACGAAGTGATACTACCCTTCTGAACATATCAAAACTTTCAGATACTGTTGACATTCTCAAATTTACATTCAGATCTACCATCAGCAACAGATCTGCATCACATGCAAGTGTAGGAGGCAATAACTTCCTTGCGATTCATCTGCTCCTGAGTTTTACAGCCTCTGCCCTATCCTTTTCTAGAAGTGATGTTTGCTGCACAGCCATAGCACTGATTTTTAAGAACCAGAAGAGGTGTCCGTTACGCTAAAATGTGAAGAAAAAAATCCAAAGTGTTACAGCTAAATTAGCAAACTCTAACTTCTTCAACTCTGTTTTACATTATTCCTTTAACTTTTTGGGAATGAACAAATTAGGTAATTCTGGAGGGCCAAAAGTAAGACTCTCTTTTTCAGGCTCCTATGTACTTTCTGAAGTACATAATGTACTTTCTGAAGCACATTATGTCGATCATACAGTTCACCTAAAGCTGATCTAGAAGCAGTGGAAACTATGGCACCATCCACAGCAGATGACCATTCCTTCTTTTTATTGAAAGAATACTGAAAGCTGCATACAGATGCAGCAAAGCTGCACCACTCTTTCATCGGTACTCAGGATTTGCTGAGAATAAAAAATGTTTATAGGATTAAGCTCCCAAATCAAAACCACAGAGTAATTAGGTTTGTTGATTTCATTTGCATTCTCTCCCTTGCTGGTCTGCCATGTGAGAAGAGGAAAGTATACACACCATGAACAGGGTCAAGGGATCCAAACCTAATATTCCCATCCAGGCTTGGGGGGGGGAAGATGACCATGATCAATAGCTGCTACTCTGTCACTTCCATACAGAGCTGCAACAGGACTCTAAATAACAGCTGAGGCACCATATCTAACAACAGCACTGAACTCTGTTAGATGTTAGATGCCTCTTCTTGTCTGCTTGAGCTCCCAGGCACTCCTCACAAAGCACCAAAAACCGTGCACAGCACACTGTTCAAGGAACTGCGATTTCCTAAGAACGTCTCCTCAGTGAGATTCCCAGCCTGAGCGGGGTTTTGTCATTCTCTTGCCAATCTCCTAAGAACAGCTTATCCCAACAGTAAGTGTGGGCTCTTCAGAAAAAAATAATAATGCACTGTGTAAGATACTTGACACAAGTTTTCTGAGTACAGGTAATCATCATAACCAAGGCTTCATAAAAACTTAGGAAATCCTTGATTTAATTGGGAAATTCCCATTAACTGTAATGGATATGGCCTTGGACTTCAACTGAAAACTGAGTGCAAAGAACATGAGGAGTCACATCACAGTCAAAGGCATATTTTGGACATTATTTTTTATTCATTAGACTACACAAATACAAGAAAACTGAAGGAAACATACAAAGTTGGTTCTTTCAAGATTAGGTTTACACTAGGACATGAATTAGTGACCAAAAGATAAGAAAAAAGATCTCTAGTAACTGCAGTGGTGCTTCTGTGTGAGTAGGAAACAACCTCCAGATCTTATGAAAATCACTGCTTTACACTTACACAGTGACATAACTACCACACATGCTGAAGATACATCAGATATGATATGATGGGACCACCTGGGGGTTACGGGGAGCTCAGAGGAGGAAGCACAGTGCTGCTGCAGAAGACAACGCCCTCTGCTGCAGGCTGCTTTGATACTGGCTGCAGGGACACCACACTCGCCCGGTGTCCTTGCTTTATGATGGGATGACAGTGGAATTCATGCTAAACAATGCTGTACCCCCCCAGAGGTCTTTTAGGATGTGCCATACAAAGCCTGTTTAATACATACACCTGCACATCCACTACACGCCTGCTCTTGAAAAAGTTGAATACAGAGTTAGTGACAGCTAATGCTTCTTCTTACTAATTAAGAATTATGACACAAGCCATCTAATCACCTCCAAAGTATCACCTTCTTTTCCTAACTTCACTAAGTATGCTATTGAAAATGCACTGCTTTCTATTGAAAACAAAAAGCTTGCTTTGATTTTGAATGCATGACCCAAGACTTTTCTTTAATCCTTGATTCAAAACGTGTTCTTTATAGAGATACCGATCTACCACTAACATTTTATGCTCTGAAGGAGGCTGTTAGCTTGTAGGGAAAGGGAACACTGTTGGATGCATGTACACTGACAGTGTCCATGTGTAGTATGAAATGCAGTGAAGAGAGCAGAATCTTAAATTTCTAAGATAGCAGCTTAGAAATCAGTGTAAATTTAATAACCACTTTTTGGGTTGTTACATTTTTGGGTGCATTTACCAAATCCAACATTTTTAAGAGTTGAATTACAGTTTTACACAGGTTTCAACATGCAACCAAAGAGACAGGAAAATACTTTGCCTATAAGAATCAATATAGAATTTCAATATAAATTTTCCACTAAAGCCACATAATACAGCTGGATTTATTTATTTGGGAAATATGCAGCAGATTTAGGCAGAAAAAAAAACCCAATCCCAAAATAGAAAGCTGATTTTATACCAAGTTAAAAAAAAAAAAAGTCTTTTTATTCAAAATTCTTGCAATTTTAAATCATCTTCATCAGTCAGATAGGCTCAATAATTCTGTGGGCTGTAAAAATCAAGCTCTCCTAAGAAACAGTACTTTCACCCTTGCAGACATAATTCTGTCATTCCAATTAGTTATTAACTGAATGTTACGTCTAGCCTTCTGTGGCCTGTTGTAAAGCTTTTAAAATTTCAACATTAAATTGTATTAAAGGCTGTCTTCTCTGCACTGTGAAAGTGTATTTCACTAAATCCTGTAAGAAGAAAAAACTGAAGTTTACTGAGGGAGCTTCTGGCTACGGAAACATTTAACTGGCACACTCACATGGGATGCTCTGGGATTTCAAGGCATTCATTCAAGAATACACAAAGGAAACCAGTCGGTACAGGATCCCATATACCTCAGCTTTAAGGAAGCCCCATGTTTAGTGTATTCCGCACCACAGTTCTTATGTAATCAACACTTTCAATGCGTAATCAGGAGTGTTTACTATTCAACTACTGCCCGTTCCCTTATGCTATTACTCAACAAAACGCCTTTTCTCCACACCAAATGGGTTCCACTCAAATCTAAAAATCCACCACACCAAAGTCATCTTCAACATCTGCAATAACAGATGTAAGAGGGGACACCAAACTGGACTGATATTGATCAGAAGGACCCAAAGACCTGAGTTCCAAGACACGTGAAGATTTATTCTGCTGTATTAGCATGAGATTACAATCTCCTAGGAACAGGATGATGTTCTACTCTTCAGTGGCTTGTAGAGAAGTGGGCCATCACAGAGCCGGAATGAGACACAGTGGGACAAACTGTTCTTGTATGCATCGACCTGGATTTGGCAGACCTCCGTAAGTTCTGCCCTGTTAATTGATATTTTAATAAAAAGCACTGAGCACGCTTTAAATGTCACACAGGGGAATAAAACAAAACCCCAAACAAATAAACAACAAAAAACACAAACAAAAAAAACCCCACAAACAAACAAAAAAGGGCCAAATCCTATCTCTTAAAAAAAAAAAAAATCCACAGAAAGTTTTAAGTTTTCTTTTCCAGTAATAGAAAACGGCTCTCGGGCACAAGTTATGACTAAATACTCTTTTTCTTTCATGTAAGTCCAGTTTCATTCTAAGCGTTCCAGTAACTTCACCTCTATAAACAACTGGCAGAAATTTAGCATGCAGTAAAATATGAAAAGTTGATCGTTGTCCTAATGTTACATGGCATAAGATCGACAAACAAAGCCACAGCTCTGGTGCTTTCTGACAAACAGATGAGCACAGAATTAATACCTGTAAATAAGGGACTATTAGAAAACATAAAATACTGGAGACACATGGAGATCTTTGTCTCTCATAAACCCACCTTTTATAATTTTGAGTGGTTAAGACAAAACTCAGTAATTTTAGGCATTTTATTTATGGCGTTTTAATTAATTTTCAGTCTTTTCAGTACATCGTAACACATCATCTATAAAGTTTCAGTTAAGTGTCTGGAAAGCAAGCATGAAGTTGTTGCCATTATTATATTCATGTGGATTGATGGAAATCAGAATTTGAATGGGATGTGTCCATCTGACTGCAAAGCCTGCAACTCCTCGTTTTGCAAAGAGATTTTAACGATGCTGTCAAGAAGCCAACATACATATATGGCCAGAGCTGTGCTGGCAAACAAAAAAAGCATTTTCTACGTTACTTCAGCATGTAACTCACAATGGGCAGGTGGGGCTGAACAATGATAACTCTTAGTGAATAAATACATGCAAATACTGCCTGTCAGCTAAAGAGGTAGCTAGTACAAGTGTAATACGCTTCACAGTGCCCAAGTGTACAACCAAGAATGCAGACTTCAAAATGGGAAGAAAAAAAAAAAAAGAGAAAGGAAAAAAAAGGCTTGTCCGCCTGGCATACTTTATTTTGGCAAAACAGAGAGCTTAACTCCAGTGTAGAAAAGCCTGGTATCGCTTTTAGATGAAACCCTTATCTTGGCAGAGTTACGCATTTCAGACTCCACTTAAAAATAATGCCCGAAGCAACCTCAAATCACAGCTCTCATTGGAAAAAAAGTTATTATGAAACAACGCAGATAAAACCCACAAGCTTAGGATACCTCAACCGCAGGCCCACCGAGGGGAAATCGGGAGATTTAAACGCACTCGTGCAGGTGGCCTTTTATTACAGACATCAAAGTAAAGGCAAGGGAATTTAAAACAAATAGAAAACAAATAGGAAACAAACAAACAAACCAACCCACGAAAAACCCGCACGCCGCTCTTCCCTTCCCCTGCCCTCCCAAGGGAGCCGGGGTTTGCTAATTTCCAAGTTTTCTCTTATTTTGCAGCGCCGTTCCCCCTTCCAAATTTCTGTCTGCGCAGCGCTCCCGAGGCCCGGCAGCAACCCGAGAAGGCGGGGAACAACGGACCACGGCCCGGGGAAGTGAGCCGGCGGGAGGCAGCGGCCATTCCAGCCCTGCCCCGGCCCCCGGCACTGCCCCCGGGGCGGCGGCTCCGCGCCTCAGGGCCCGCCTCAGCCCCCCGCTGCCCCCCGGCCGCCAGCGCCGCCATTTGGTCCCGGGCGGCCGCCGCCGCCATTTTCCCGTTCTCTCGGCGGGCGGCGGCGCCGGCCGAGACCGTCGCCAGCTCCGCTGCCAGTCCAATCCGGCCCGGCTCGGCTCAGTCCGACCGCGACTGAGGCGTAGGACCGGACATGGCCGCCTCCCTCTCCTGATCCCCTCAGTCCGCCGCGCTCCGCCGCTCGCGACCCGGCCGCTCCCGGCCCTGTCAGCCCGCAGGCCCCCGCGCACTTACTTCCTGTTTTGGGTCCGGGCACTTGGGAAACCAGGATGGAGACTCCCCAGTACCCGGATGGAGGCGCCGAGCGGCAGCGCGCGGCGGGCGGGGGGGGGGGCGGCGCCGGCGGCACAGGGCC
>JAAGNO010004548.1:0-17870 GCA_033439905.1 Ceryle rudis | reverse complement strand
AGACAGAAAGACAGAAAGACAGAAAGACAGAAAGACAGAAAGACAGAAAGACAGAAAGACAGAAAGACAGAAAGACATTCGAAACAAGAAAGGTTGCTCTGGTTCCTCTGTGGCCATTGTGCTCGTGATTGTGGTACCCGCTTCCTAGCTCTGATTTGGGGAGTTCAGAGAGTTTCACCTCAGCCTCAAAAATCAGCATTTCGGTGGATTGCCAAGTAAAGCTCCGGCCACATCCCCCTCATCTCCCCACTCAGCCCTGCCCGGCGCTGTCCGTCTGCTGGCACCGCACTTCCCCCCAGCCGGCCGGTCCCTCCACGCCAGGACCTGCATGGACACATCCCACGGGAGCCAGGGCTGCCGGCCCCACGCAGCCACCCACACGGGAGGGAATAAAGCGATACCAGCCCTGGCAGAGTGAGAGGCACCTGGGCAGCCTGGCCACTCGTTCCCTCCTCCCTGTCCCTCCGCAGGGATGTACAGTGGGATGTTGCTGTAAATCCCCGAACACGGTCTCAGCTGTGGAAAGGACACTTTCACTCAATACTGAGCCCTAACTTCCTTTTGAAGGACGGACATGTTTGATTAGCCAACCTCAGCACCCCCATAGCATCAGGTCAGGGTAATTAGAGACCTTGTGTTAACGAGTAAACAAGACTCAAGAGCCTAATTGACACTTCCAAGCCCATGCATGTTGCTAATTGCCAGAGCCGGACCCACAGACCCTGAATTAACCCATATGAAACCCTTCCTCTGAATACATTTTCCTCTCTGCTCCCAACACCAGGAAAACTCCAGCACCAGGATAGGGGGAGAAATGCACAGAGCTGGGACGGGTGCTGCCAAGTGCAAGGGGCTGGGCTGGGCGCTGCAAGATGCAAAATGCAAGGGGCTAGGGAGCTGCCAAATGCAAAATGCAAGGGATGGATGCTGTGTGTCTTTCTCCCCCGTTAAAAGCCCATCCCCAGGCTCCCGAGCAGACAATACCATCGCACACTGCCCTGCGTGCCCCCGGCAATGACCCTCGAGGACCACCCTCCTCGGAGGTGAGGGGTCTGCGGCCGCCCCGCTCCATCAGCCCTCTCAATCTTCCCCAGACAAAGCCTGTCTCGGGGGAACGGGTCCTGGGGAGGGGGCCAGGGCAGGGCTGTCTGGTGGGAAGCGGCGAGGCTGAGTCGCACAGCAGATAGTTTTGGAGGAGCAATGGAAGAGCAGAGGTGAAAGGGCAGCCCTCCCTTCCCACCACTCTCCATCCCCACTGCCCTGCCTCAGTCCTCCTGGCCTTTGCTCTCTCTGTCTTGCTGCTCCCCCCAGCCTGGCCTTGGAAAGAGGGGAAATCCCAGTGCAATTCATGGAGTATTTCACTCCTAGATAATTTATGGACACAGCATCTGCCGGACACGAGGGATGCTGTACTTGATCTCAGCTTGCATGTCCTCTAGCCTCTTTCACAATGAGTTTGGGTATTATTCAAGAAAGGACTAGATGATCATTGTAGGTCCCTTCCAACTGAAATATTCTATTCTATTTTATTTTTCCTAAAAGAACCCCCAAAAGCACTAAAAGAACCTCTTTGTCTGATCCCAGTCATAGGTCTAACAAAGTTCATCCAGGCAAACTGCCCCAAGAAACTCAGTCTGAGGATTGTGCCTCGTCCTGTAGGAGCTCAGCCTTGGGCAGGGTGTGATGGAAACACCAAACCAACCTTCGTTTCTTTCCTCTGCACACAGCAGGGGCTGAAACCTGTCTCATCAAGTAAAGCCTTCCTTAAATTAGGTTGATATTACGGACTTAAGAAGCTTCTGGTGACAGGATCGACACAGACAGGCTAAAACAACCACCTGAGCTGAAAAGAGAGGTGGAGGTGAAAGACGGCAACCAGTAAGAACTTCTAAATGCCCTGTAATTCACAGCTTGAGTATCCTGATGAGAGACATCCCTGCAGTTCTGCTTTTATACAAAGCAACTTCAGAGCATGGAAGTGGGAAATGGATGTTTCCTTCATGTCAAAAAAAGAGACAAGCCTCCCCCCAGCAAAATCACCCCCCAGTAAATGCCAGGAAAAAGCTGCTCCACCCCAACTGATTTCCCATCCACACAGAGCCCGCATCTAATCATGACAATTAATTGCCAAGCATGCAGGTTATATCCATCTCCTCACGCGTGGCTTAGGGCAGCAGCACTTTGGGCTGCACACCCAGGTTCTAGCCCTTCTCCCTGCCAGCAGAGCTGTCCCCAGGCCCCCTGTGTCCCCATCTCCAGCCTCCAAGTGTCCCCAGGTCATGTCCAGGTGCTGGGGAGCATCCGGACTGGGCTGGGTGCAAACCAGATGGATACTTCCACTAATAGTCTTTCAGGTACAACATCATCAATTATTATTATTATTATTATTATTTGCCTCTAATGGTGTGATTTTCTTTCTTTCTTTCTTCCTCACTGGCTCATAAAAGGCACATCATAACTACAGAGGGAGGGGAAAAGGAGGAAAAAAAAAAAAAAAGAGATGGAAAAAAAAAAGGCAAAAGCTTTGCAAATTACAGCAATCAGAGAGCCTGAGCCATTAGGAGCATCTGGGACTGCATTTTACATAACAGTGGACACTTTCTTTGAAACAATTACAGCTAATAATGAATTAGGATTGACTGGGCTGTAAACGTTTCAAATTGCAATTCAGAGACTGTCACTCCTCTGCCATCCCCTTCTCGATGGAAAAAGCCCTCTTAATGCTGGGGGCAAGTAGTGCGGTGGGGATCTCTCAAGGAGAAGAGCTTCTCCACAGCCATAAGTGCCAGGTCCCTCACCCTGGGTTCAGCCTGAGCTCTGGGATCTTGCCTCCAAACGTGGCCCATGGCAGATGCTTCAAAGAAGAGTTTACGGCATAAATTGTTGTATCAGGGCACTTTGTCCCTGCCTGTTTTGATGAATCCCAGTTTAGGGATGGATCAGCAGGCTGCTGTTTTCTTCTAAGGGGCTGCTTTCCAAAGGGCTGAGATGGCTCTAAGCCACACTGAGGAGTTGCTGTATTTTGGTCCATGGGTGACCTTCTCTCCATCTGCCCCAGCCCCTCTGAGCCCAGCGCTATCCTGACATCTCCAGCCCAGCCTAGTGCCAGGTATTTGCCCCATACCATGGGATCTGGGTTGCCCTGGGATTTCAGTCTCACATGTACCCCCAGCTGAGACCAGACTCCAGCAGTGGCTCAACATCCATCACAGGCTGTGGCTTTTTCTGCCTATTTTGGGGCAATGAGACCCTCCAACTGTAGAGAATTTAAGAAGTTTGAGTTTAATTAAACCTAGAAATGTTATTGCTGTTCTTCTCACCTTGCCTCAGGTGGTGGCACTGGCTCTGCAACAGCATTGCCTGGGAACCCACCGTACCCACGTGGACAGAAGCCATCCCTGAGCGTAGTAGTCCCCACCTCCCTCCTCCCTGCAGCGGAAGGACAGAGCTGGGGGGTCACCACGGCTCAATCCCCCACCATGGCTGGCACAGACACCTCCAGCTGGGCTGTGGGTCCCTGTGCTTGAGCTCCCACTGCAGCTGCCTGAACAAGGCAGGTACCCGAACATAAAGTTAAGAGAAAGGCATCAATCCCTTCACTTCTGCCAGCATAAAAACCTTTCTTTAAAAGACAGTGAATATAGAGGGGGATTTTGAGAGGAGGGAACATTTGCAGCCCCTCTGCCGGGAGTGCAGATGTGGTATAAATGGGGTGATCTCTACCCTTTCAAAGCCTCCTTCTCTCCCGAGTTGGCAGGTCCTAAAAGGCCACTTGTTTTGGAAGTTGGCTTCTGTCTGGCCCCTCGCTTCCTGGGGAGGCACAGGGTCACCTCAGGTTTCCAAGATCAGTTGCATTGGTTGATGCTCATCCCTGTCCCTATCTCGCTTTTGTCTCTGTTTCCCAGGAGGGTCACCAGCCACAGACCGAAGCAGAGGGAACATGAAAAGGCAGCCAAGACCCAAAATCCTCCCAAGTCCAGCCTTTCTCAGGGGGAAAAGCAGCATATTCAGATATTAAAGGAGACAAACTCAACCTTAAGCAAAAGAAAGTCTGTCCACCGTGTCCTCCCCCCCCCATCAGACACACCCCAAGGAACATTTCTGTACCTGTTCCTTGGTGATATTTGAGTTTTAAGACATCCAGCAAGATGTTCCACTGCCATCAATCCGCGGAGCACAGCTGCCACCTTTTGCACCCTGGGCCCATCTTTCCTTCCATCTAAACCTGCCAGATTTTCAATAGCAACACCTCCTTCCCATCCTGGGGAAACCTGAAGCCTTGCCATAAACGTGCAGGGCAAATGGCTGCCTGTTTTACAGAGATGGCTCACACCAGCCTTAACACTCTAATTATACAAGAATAACAAGGCTCTAAAGCTCAGAAGCACTTAGATATTATTTCAAGCCAACCAACAAGGAAGTTACAGCTGCTGTAATTAAACATGACACAGAGAAGTCAAGCATTAAATGCAGGTTCATTAAGAAAGCGCAGGGACTCGGTGATCCATAAAGGCAGGACCTTGTAGTCATGGGCCAGCCGGGGAGAAACGGAGAGAGGGGAAGTCTCGGCTGTCTGCCTCAAAAAGGCAGCAGCAAAGCTACTAATTGTGTTTGCACTGATGATAACGAGCCACTGGCAGGACTTTTTGGAGCACGGCTCAGTCGCTGGCTGTGGTGGGTTCCTGGGGCATCATCTTGTGCCATCACACTGGCCAGGCACTGTGCAGGGCTGTCAGTCAGCCCCACAGCACCCACCACTTTGCTCTAAACCTCTGCAAGCAAAAGTCTTACACCCACATGGAAAAACAGGGGAAGAAGTTCGGGATCTGCCTCTTCCTTCCCAGCTCCCTCCCAGTTTCAATCCCTCCAGGGTGCCACGCTCTGGGGATCCCAGCTCAGAGCCCTCAACCCTTCTCAGGAGTTTGCAAATTAACATGCACTAATTAAGCAGGTCTCTGGGCTGGGTGCTTGTTTTGTGGTGTTCAGTGAGGTTCTGGAGATCCAGCAGCTTCCTGTCTTCACTACAAGAACAAACCCCGAACCCCAAGAAAACTGTCTTGCTACTTCAGTGCTGCTCCACCAGCAGGTACCTTGCGTGACCCAAGCTGCTATGGCCTTGCGTAGGGCAGGATCGGGCCCACTGGTGCTAAGCCTGGATGGTCTGGAGGACACTGGCACGGGGCAGGGCTGTTCTCTCCACATTTAGGCAAGCCCAAGGCTTTTTTTCAGTCGCAGTATGAAGGGAAGGCAGCCAGGCACGTCGGGACCCCCCAGCTCCCCATGCAGCATCCACAGCCACGGGACCATAACCCATCACCACACCAGAGCAGAGAAAAACCCACCCGGAGGGGTTTTCCACGCCACAAAAAGAGACACTAACTTCCAACCACTCCAAACACCCCCTCGACCTGAAAAAACCCCAACCAAGCCAGCAAGAAGCAGGAGAGGGGATGAAGAACAGAAGAAAGGAAGGATGAACAGCACGACTCCCCCTGACCCGGAGCGTGCAGCCCCCAAGCCCTGGCTTTGTGTGAGCCCCGTCCCCCCCGTGCTTGCCCGTACAATCAGGGCAGCTGCCTGGAACGGGGCCGGCTGCCGCAGAGGAGAGGGCAAGGGGGCAGAGAGTAATTTATTTACTCCTTACAATGTGCTGTTTGAACAGACTCCTAAAGAAAACGGAGGAGGAAGCAACACTCTGCCAGGCAGGAGGAGGAGGAGCAGTGGGATGTGAGGCTGGGGGAAACGGTCCTAAATGGATTAGAAATTTACCCTGCAACTGTGGGGCTTTAATTGATACACAGGGAAAGGGGCGGCGGGGCGGGGGGGGGGGGAAGCAGTAAAATTTCCCTCTAATTGTATTAAAGATACACTAATTAGGTTGATTAAAAACAGAGAGGCTGTTTCTTTCTTTCCCCAGAAGGCCTAAGGGATGGTGATGGGGAGGGGGGAGAAGTACAAACAGATTGGAGTTCAAAAAAAAAAAAAAAAAAAGAGAGGAAAGTCCTTCAGCTCTTGACAAGAGGTGCAGCCGCATCGGCTGCCCTACACATCAGGGAGAGCAGGAGCAGCATCCCAGGAACATTAGGATGGCCAAATCTTTGCCTTTTCCCCCAGAAATGAGGTGCCAAGGTGACAGTCACCCTGGGTACCTCTGATACCTCCCAAATCCCAGGCTTTGCTTAGCTGCGATGCCTTAAAATTGAGGTTTGCAGTTAGTTTGCCCCTGTTTTATAAATATTGCATCAGCTTTAGCTACACAAATGTCTATAAATCCTTTTTTTTTGGGGGGGGGGGGTGGGAAGGATATAGATGTGGATGTGTATTATAAAACTTTTAAAATTGAGAGTGTGCTTTTTTTCCCCAGACAGAATAACTCTAAAGCAGTTGTTTTCACTGGTTAGTCCCTTCCCAAGTGATCCCAGCTCTGAGAGGATGATCACAGTGAAAGGGAGAGGATGGGCAAGTTCATCTCAATCACCTCCCACGACAAGAGGTACTTTCTTCCTCTGGTGGCCATTTCTGATCAGGAGAGAGTTTGGTACATCCCCAGCCCAACAACCTGCTGGCTTTTGCCCCCAAAAACCCTCTCATTTTTTGTTCACTGATGCCAACCCTCAGCATAGCAAACCCTGAGCAGGGTCTGACAGCCCATCTGAAAGCCCCTTCATAGCCTCTGTCATCTATTTACCTGGAAATTCCTGGTTTGAGGAGCCACCTGGACTTTCCTCTTTCTGTAGGAAGGACAGGAAAGTGCTTCACAGCAAGTTTCCCTCTGAAAGGTTTTATTGCTCATTAATTGATCTTTCAAATGGACAAGTTGTAAAATGGGAATGGCGAATAAAGAGCTGCGAGTTGAAGGGAGATAAACAAAATTGTGTTTTTCTTCCCCTTCCTCTTCCAAATGACCATTTTCTCCTTAGCCTGAAACCACGGGATGGAGGGCAAACTCCAATTGAGGAAGGAAGCTTGACTTCTGATGCTTCCATTACTGTATAATCAGGCACTGAAACTGCAATCAAGAGAAGAGCCAGTGTAACCCCACAGCTTTCAGAAAAACTCAAGTGAAAGGAAGATAATTTTCTTTGTGGGACTTTATGTTCCTGAACCACCACCTCCCTTCCGCCCTCTTTTCTTAATGTTCCTTTAGAAAAGAGAAGAGCCCCAAGGAGAGGTGTGGGCTCTGGATGAGCACAGCTAAAGAATGGTTGAGGTTGGAAGGGACCTTTAAATGCCATCTAAGAGTGATGTGGGACAAAGGCTTTGCAGCCCTGAGAAGGCAGCTAGTCACCGGAGGCTGAAAGAATGGCTGTATATGTTCCGAAAATGCAATCACCCAAAGGATGAAAGGATCAGAAGCAGTTTCCCCCCCCCTTCTTCCCTTGAATAAATCCATCTTCTGGGTTGTCCCAGCCTGGATCTGTCCCTACACCCAAGGTTACCCCTATAAATACCAGCAATGTCTCATCCCCATGAAGATTTCCACTGGACACCACTACTGCAAACTGGTTATCTTGGTGCAAAAATAAGTTTGTGCTTGCTGGGAAAATTCAGCCTGGAGCATGATCACGTTCCCCCCAGGGGATGTTCAGGGGATGGATTCAGGGAGCTCACTGGTGCTCCATGAAAGAAGGTCCGTGGTGGGTGCTTTGCTTGCCCAGTCTGTCTGGGGGATGCTGCAACAGGAACCAAGACCACAGTCCTCAGGCAAGTTGGGCCACCAGGAGTTTTCCTAGCAAGCCCAGGCGTGGGTTTGTTTGCATGAAGCTAATTGGTTGATCGAGATTTTAAAAATCCATCTCTTTCTTTAGTAGATTGGGATTATTGTCAATATTTCATACTGCAGAGGCACCTTCTGGGTCTTCCTAAAGTCCTGGGAAAGCCCCAGACAGACATTTGTAAGCCTAAAGGGTACTTTCTCCAGCAGGCAAATTCTCACCAGTTAAACCTGCTCAGCCTCACGTGGTTCATCCAAACCCTTGAAATGGCACCAAACTAAGCAGGGACTGGCAAAAGCAGAGCTCAAGAGTGGGACAGCCCCATCACAAGGCAGGATCGAGCCTGACTGTGTTTCATCAGAAAAACTGCCTCATTCCATCACCTAGAACCAGTGTTGTGTGGTTTAAGCCTCTCCTCTGGTCGGACCTCTTGGTGGGAGTGCTGGTTTGTTTGCCAGCAGATAACGGGGAGGTGCTGTGACAAGAGGGTAAATGGTGAGTAAAGTTGATTTCTCTTTTATCCAGTGACACCAGCTATTTGGAGCCTGTATTGGCTACACTTATCAAGACCTAAACTCCCGGAGTCAGGTGATTTGAAGGCAAATATAAAGACTCCTTTTCTTACATTTTTTCATTTTAATTGAACTGGCATTAAGGCTCTGGCAGGGGAAGGGAGCGCAGCTGCTGAGCTGAGGCTGTGACAACAAGCGTGCAATAGAGCAGAGCCTCGCAGAGTCCCTTCATCTCCGAGCAACGGAGCGCAGACAGGAGCCCGCACTCAGTCTCCTCTTGAAAGCATCTCTTGCCTTCAGAGGCTTCCCCGTCCCCTTTGACAAACACTTCCAGCCTTTGTAGGTGACTATCATGCTCTGCCACAAGCGATGTGCCCCGCTGGCTATTCCCTCCCCTGCACAAAACACATCCCTTTAAAGGCAGCTTTGGATTGAGTTTGAGTCAGACGATATTTGCAGAGCCTCTGAGCATCTAGAGGTGAGTCCCACCGCGTGCCCAGGGCATGCCAGGAGGATCTGAAACATGGTGGCTGCTGCTGGCAGGTGAGAAACACCCGTCAGCGTGCGAGCAGCCCACCCTGTGGCATCGCAGGGCTGCCCGTCCCCCTCCAGCCTCTCCTGGCTGAAGCACCAGGAGAAGTCCCTGCGGACTTCGGGTGTTCCAAAGGAGCCAGTGTTTGAACCAGGGATGCAGGAAGGGAGGAGGAGGAAAGCAAGAGAACATCAGCATCATCACCCAGCTCCCAACCTGTTCCAGCTTTCCTTCCCTCCACTAGGTCAATTTCTGTGTTTGAGGAACAATTGCCACTATAATCTAAGTGAATAAAGACTAAATAAAGCTCTTAGTACAAAATTACAGAATTACACGTTTCCTTTTGCACCACGGAAATGACAACTGAGGTTGCAAGACAGTCGCAGGCTCAGCTGCCCAGGTTTCCCATTGCTCAGAGCTTTCAAAATACACAAGGCAGCAATTTTCTAATATTTTTATTAAAAAAACACAAACCCCAAACAACTACTACTATGTTTTCTGGAAAATTAAGTTTTAGAAGGACTAAATATATTAACAAATTTAGGTTGAGAAAATGGGAGGAGGAGGAGGAGGAGAGTGGATTTAAAAAATGTCAAAACACTCAGATGTAGCATTTTTAATGAAATGTTTCACTTCAGAAATGCCAAAACATTTTGTTTTGACATTTTCAAAATGAAACTTAATGATATTTTTCTTGGAAACATCATGGATTTCTTTGTCACAACCAGAGCTAAAGAAAAAGGAAAAGGAAAAATGCAAAGGCTTGACGGCCACCAAAACAAACTTCGCCATCCTTCCAGCAACGCGTTGACATGGAAAGAGCATTTCCTTCCTGCCTGCCATTTTGCCAACAAATTTAAGCATTTTCTGTTTCATTTCACATTGCACTAATGAGTTCCCCTGCTCCTCTGCACTGAAAACAGACTCTTGCCTTCTTCTGGCTTCCAAGATCCTCCTTTCTGGAGCAACCTTTCCCAAGCTTGGCCTTGCTGCAAGAGCAAGGCTTCCTTTGGAGCTGGGGGAAAAAAAAAAAATCCCTGTGCCCAGGGGTGTGCTCAGCCCACTGCAGCTCTCCTACCCCAGAGGAGATTTCAGACAAGCTGCAATTGCTTTCCACCCCTTGGGAGAGGAAACTTCTCCTGTGTGCCGAGCATCCTGCAGAATGGAACCTTTCTCTGTGGGATCACCTGTGCCAGAAATGACCCCTTTGCCTTGTCCTCGTGCCATGCTTTGGAGGCAGAGCTGTCCTCCCAGGCTGGAGGAACTGGTGCGTGAACCAAATGAGTCCATGGTTCAGGATCTCACCCAAACATCTGGCAGGGCAGAGGGGAAGAGGGTTGGTCCAGAGCCAACCAGCAGCATCCCGAATCCCGAGCCCTCCTCTTTTACATACAACGGTGATAAAACAGACCATGAAAGTTTATCAGCCATGAACCAAATGGCTGTTTACACGTGTTTATTATGCAGTTATTTGTGATCTTCAACCCTTCTTGTAATGCCTTGTTCATAATGGTTCATAATGTGCTGAGCCCCTGTAGCCTGACATCGAGCGGAGCCAGTTCAGGGAGTTGGGGACACGTTTCTGAGAGCAGCTCTCACAAAACAGAAAGCAAGAAACATCTGAATAACCCTCTGCCCCAGGTCAGGACCACATCACACCAGGCAACCTCAACACGTTCTCAGACGCGGGGTGGGACTCCTCTGCCTGCCACAGGGCAAGGGGAGCCCATTGCATGGCACATATCCTTGGCTGAAAATGTCAAGGGCCTATCTGGGTAAAAATAACCCTTGCAAAGGGAGAAGCACAAAGAGAAGGAATTGCAAACTGTGAAAAATAACAAGTGAAAGCGCAAATCCCCAAAACAGAGCGAGTCAGGTACCTTTTGCAGCTACTTGTGGTCAGCTTCCAGTCCAGGGATGAGCAGTGGCATCTGGAAGGGGTGTCCAGAGCTGGGGCAGCTTTCGTCTTCTGAGAAAGGAGAATGGGTGGTCTTCTTGTCCCAGGTAAGGAGCTGACTCCTTGCAGGGGATGGCAAGAGTTGATGCAGTTGTGAGTAAATGCATAAAACCAAACGATGCCAGAAGGAAACAGACCTGCATAAGGAAACAAACACACACTTTGTCACTTCTTCTTGTTGGAAAACACCCAGCCAACGAGGCCATGGGGCCAGCTGGTGGCATCACTCCATGGGAAACAAAACCCAGCAAACCCTAGCAAATTTCCCCCAGGGGAAGGAGGTGTCAGAGACCCACATAACCCTGGCCCATTCCTGAACCACGCTGGGTTAAGGTGGTGTGTGGTCCAGACTTAGGAGAAGGCAAAGCCCTGAGCAGCCTTTACTTTTTGAGGCTCAGATGCACGTGTTTCACCCTGGGATATTCTGCTTTGCTCAGTACAGAAGAGATCAAAAATAATTAATTGCTTGCACACCCCCTGCACATGCAGACCTGTATTTACATAGGGAAATTAAATCCTTAGGTATGCAAAGTGAAGCACATCCAATGGATTTACATCAGGCTCCTTACCGAGGCTTGCTTGGAAGTATCTCCGTAACACCAAGACTCACAGGCTGAGCCACAGCCTGTCCCCATGTGGCTGATGGCAGAGGGACGAGGAAGCTCTTGAGGATGCCCTTGACCACAGTGCCCTTGGCAGCATGGTTACCCCAACAGCAAAAGCACCTTGTGCCTGACCAGCTCAGAGGGGGAGGTTGGACCCAATGTTTCTACATTTCCTAACAAGAGTTCTGCACCCTATTTAAAGGAGAGTGTTGCCTATTAAGCAATTTACTCTTTTCTAATTGAAATTATCCAGTACACCAGGTTTTGTGCTGGCAGCTGAGTGCTCCCAACTGGCCACAGCCTCAGTGAGATGGAAAGAGGTTCAAACACCCATCCTCTGCAAGGAGAGGCATTTTGTGGTGGTACAAAACTACAGCGAGAGAGCAACAACCTCCAGAATGTGAACTGTCCCTTTAATTTCTGTCAAGGCTAAAGCCCACAGACTACAAAAACAACATTTTAATTTAAATTCCGATTCCACATTCATTCATGGGAGCTGGCTCTGAGCGGGGATTTCATTAAAGGCTTTAATAGATTTTATAGGACTTGTCAGATCCGGAAAGGTTATGGAGCAAATGCATTTTCTCTGCTTCCAGAATTTCAACAACGGCTCGGTAAACAAATTTACCATGAAAATGCAAAGAGTCCAACCTTGTACAGACAAGGAGAAATGAACTTCATGTGAGTGACTTAAAGGCATCAAGATGCACTGGCTGTCCCCTTCCCAACTCCCTTCTCTCCGCTCTTTTCCCTGCTGTGCAGCTCAGCTGATATTTCTCTCTTTTTTTTTTTTTTTTTTGTGGAAAACCAGAAAAGGAGAAACAGCTTTTTCCATTTGTCAGACTTGGATTCAGAGATATTTATAAATGTTGGCAGCTTTAGCAGTACTGCACGGACAGGGGTCTTGGGAAGAGACGTTACCAGACCTCTCATCCCAGAACAGTTCAGCCCTCGTGTGAATGATTGACTCGGGGTGGTGGGTTTTGCAGCTAGACGTGATCTCCTTAGAAAACTCCGGATATTTGAGGGCAGCTGGTGAGGGTGGCAGTGATGTGGGAGAGTGAACAGACAGGAGAGATAACAACAGCCTCAGCTTTGCTCCTGACCCATCAAGGGCTTCATGACCCCTTGCTTCAGGTTCTTCTTGACCAGCCCTTTCCATTCCACAGGGTGAACGACAGTGATTTGGGCTGAACGGCCGTATATGCACAAGCTCTAACAAAACACCATTTTTGCCCATCTTTTCCACCTGCTTTTTTGCCCTGGACAAATCAAACTCGAGAGCAGGTCCTTGTGTCAGGCTCAGGAAGGAGCCTACCACAGCTGAGTGGTGGAGGTGGCTGTCCCACCATGGGGACGTGCTGCTGGGATGGCCAAGCTCACCGCTTGTGGTGATAGGGAGGTGTCGGGCATCACTGGTTGGAGCCAAACTGCAGGAATCAAAGGCTGGTGCCTTGGCAACCGAGCCGTGGTGATGCTGAATAAAGTGAAGAAAAGGCCTCTTGTTTTTGGATGAGCTCTGTAAACAGAGATGAATGTCAGAGGAGATTTTGCCTGAGCATCATTTATAGGCTGTGTAGTAGCAGCACAGGGAGAAATCAGCTCGGAGAAAATTATAACTAATGCAAACCTCCAACCAAAACCTTTTTTTTCTGTTGGAGGGTAAGACAAGTTGATGACTTTATTATTATTATTACGATGATTATTTTCCCTCCTTATGACTTTGCAGTTTGAGATTGACAGATCCTAACGCAGCTGCTCTGGATCCTTTCCCAGCTCCACAAAGAGAGCCGTGGTGTGAAAAGCAGCCGGGCGGTTCAAGAGCCGCTGGTGGGGTGGGAACGGAGATCGGCGGCTCCGCCACAGAGACCCCATAGACGTGGGACCCGGCGCCGAGAGGTGTTGAACATCTGGGAGCGTCTTTCACCAGGGACTGCAGGTGGCTGGGGCTGATATTGTGGCTGTAATGATGGGAAGCCAGGGAGAGAAGCAGATTTAAATCAAGTGACTACTGAGTTAAAGCATGAGAATTCCCTGTGTAATTTATGGTGCATTAAATAGCCTAAATATTCTGTCCCCACGAGTTACTTTAGTAGCTAATAGCTCTCATTTTGAGGCAGCTTTTTCTAGGATTCACCTTAATCTTGATTTTTCTTCCTAGCTGGCATGTACCATGTTAAAATTTCCTCCTCCACTGAGTCGTATATACTTCAAATGACCCATCTTCCCTAGGACATCAGCTTGCTAAACTCCCCCTACATCAACCAAGAGTGAAGATTTAAACCAATTCACCAAGCAGAGCCTCAAAAAAACACTCTGGGAAGACTCGATGTGTCTGTACCTGGGAGACATGTATGGATGTGGCCTCAGGGTTCTGCTGACACATCTAGATCCCACTGGCTGTTATTTGCAAGGTGTTAAACAGCCTGGATGGTGCTTCTGAAGACTCATGTACCCCAGCTCAAAAAGGGGTGACAGACTCTGTGCAATCTGTCACAACACAAAGAGCATTTCCCTCCTGGCCATGATACACCAGTTTGTGTCAAAACTTTTCAGGCTGCTCTGATGTGAAGTTTGGTGGGAGCACCTCCCTCTGCTCCCCCGCAGAGGAGACGTCCCCCATGCACGCATCACACAGGTCACTCCGAGCTGGACGGAGCACACACAGAAAACTCTCTCGACCTGGTCCAGCAAAGCCTGGCCTGAAATCAAGACAGGGCTGTGAGCTGGCCAGAAACACCAGAGCCAATGGGCCACTTCAGCCAGCAGCGAGCAAATACCATCCAGAGCAGAAATCACAAAGAAATAGAAAAATCTTTTTTCCTGCTGCCATCTACAGTTTGGGTTGGGGCAGGAGGCTGGGCTGAGAACCAGGGGGATAGGCAGGCAGGAGAAAGGCTGAACTCCAGATAACTATTGCAGCTCTTCTGAGCAAAGGCTTCTCCATCAGCACCCGGGAAGTTGCTGCCATCTATTGATGTCAGGGACACGGTGTCCGGCACAGGGATGCTCTCAGCAACAGCCCGACAGACAGGATGGAAATAACTTCATGGCATTTGTGGGCTGATGAGCTGCACAGACCTGAGAGCCTGGGATACATAGTTTGGGCCCTGCTCTAAAAGGCTTTACTTTTAAAAGAGGTCCAGAGCTGTCCTCAGGCTTGACGTGCTTCAAAGTATGTCCTGCTCGGTGGTGTCTCTGGCTGAAGCTAGAGGACAGTGGATGAAACATCTTCTGGCAGACTCCTCTGTTCTTCCCTGAGCTGGAAACATCATTACTTTGCTAATGCAGAAAGTCCTTTCCCCCTCACTGAGGATGACCATAAATCCCAGTGACTGTGGTCCCCATCGCCACACCACTCCAGTGTGCTTATTTGTGTCCCCAGCAGAAGTTTTCCCCAAAGCTCTGGTGGAAGAGAGCTCTGCCACACCAACATGCCAGACACAAACCCCACATGTGCATCCAGGGCTGAGTGGCCAGGCAGATTCCTGCTTTTCCCCTTTCCTCTAGAAAATTACCCCAGAGCTGCCAGCTCATTCACACACAGTTTTTGAGCCATGTTCATCTCCAGCTCTCCTGCCCTGGTCTTCTGGTCAGATGTGATGACATGAAGGGACCTCAGTGACACTACCTGAATTCTGAACACTGCTCTCCAGACTCCAGATGGGATTTTAACTGTGTTCCTCCTCCAGGAACACTGACATTTTTAGCCTCATGCAAATCCTCTTCCAGGACTAGAGGATGGCAAGCGGATGAATCCCTACATCTGTGTTTCCTCAGGCACCACGCAGAGCTTTCGCAGCAGGAGAGGAGAGAGGAGGAGGATGGCTGAGTAACTTCATGGCGTAGAGTCAAAAAATTCTGTTCTGTGCCTCTTTGGCTTCCTCTGCATGGTTAAGTTGCATGTTCCCCCTCCCCAGATGGCTTTTCAATTATCATCTGCTGTTCCTCCTTCCTTGAGCCCCTTGGGTGGTGGGATGGATAGAGAGGCTCCCCCAGGCAGATCCATTTCAGGAGAGCAGAGAGAGGAATTCAAACCGGCCTGAAAGGCCAGGGCAGAGCTGTTCCAACCAAGCAGCTGTGACAAGGGGTCACACAGACCTCGGGTGACCAGGGATGCAGCAGAAGCTGGAGCAAGCAGTGGCTTGGCAGGGTCCTCACCTTCCTGGGGGAGCTGCCACCCAGGTAAGGATTGTAAGAAGGTGCAGGCAACAGGGTTGGTGCTGCAAGGATGAAGGTGGGGTGCTCACAGGGGTCCAACCTGTGCTCTGAATTCAAAGGGTCGGGGGGAGGCTGTAAAAAGAACAGTAATAAATGACTCTGAAGTTAATTTTGAACTGGTTCATTTTCAGGCCATGTGAGGAAAGTGAGCGGTGCAGCCCCTGCCTGGGACAGGTCTGTGGGGAGCTTCTTTGTACAAAGGTGAGAGCGACAACACTGTGGGATTAATAAACCAGAGGATACTCACTGCTGTGTGCTACGGGGGAAATGAGGTCAGCCCCGTGAATGGATCCCTCAGCGAGCAAAGACAACTCCAAAGGGCCTCGGACTTGCTCGGGAAGGTTTCCAAGGACAAAAAGGACCCTCTTAGCTCAGCCCCCTCCCTCAATGCAGGCTTTGTGGGGCTCCCACTTCCAGGACAGGCAATATTCCTTCCTGCCCTGTCTTCCTCCAGCCCCGGGGCCACAACAGAGCCAGGTTTGTTGGATGGCACAAAGGGACCACACAACATCTCCCCCAGATGCACAGCTGAGCACAGCCCTCCTCCAGCTGCCCCGGTTCCCAACCCTGTTCCACTTCTCCTCCCACCAGTTACACACAGCACAAAATACCAATTTCCCAGTTCCAGCCCAAATATCAGCTCAGTTTAACCAGACAGACAGCATCACCCACTTCTATGCTCTGCCCTGACTCTTCTGAGCTCAACCCTGGGGCATCCTTCGTGCTTCCCACAGCCCGTCACTCACCCCAGTATCACACTGGTGTCCCCGCTGCAGGGATGGGACATGTTGCTGACTGCAGGAGTGTGGAAGGGTGAGCACTGTAATTTGCAGCAGCACCAGGAGGATTTTGCAGAGTGAAACCAGCTCCCTCCAAGAAACAGCTAAGGAGGGAACAGGACAGCGTCAGTTTTCCAAGGACTAAACCAAAATAATAAAATAATGCTCTTTTTCGGTTGGTTGGTTGGTTGGGTTTTTTTGGCGAGGAAACCCAGCGATGCACAGGTAGGGAGAGCTCAGCATGCTGCCAGCA
Source organism: Ceryle rudis (assembly GCA_033439905.1). Taxonomy (NCBI): domain Eukaryota; kingdom Metazoa; phylum Chordata; class Aves; order Coraciiformes; family Cerylidae; genus Ceryle; species Ceryle rudis. The sequence continues at coordinate 1,296 of JAAGNO010004548.1, read as the reverse complement.
TTTCCCAGCACCAAACTAAATTATCACATCTGACATTTCCCCCCCACCTCCCACCCCAAAGGCCAAAATAATTCTTTTGCTCTGGATACAGATCAGTTGGCAAACAAGCCTTCAGACACAATTATTTTGCCCTGAGAGGATTCTGCAGCTGCTCCTCTTTTTCTTGAGATCAATACCTAAAGGATAATCCTGCAGATTATCCTACAGTTTGCTGGTGTTAGCTCAAGCTCTCTTGTTTGCTTTATTTCCTTTATGAATTACAACTCCTTCTGGTTGGGGATGCAGGGAAAGAAGTTGGGGTTTTTTATATTCCGTATTGCCACAAATGAGATTTGATGTCACAAATTGTCTGCAGTTGGTTAGAAATGAATTTTGTTGCCTTTTTAATCAAATGGGAACATTTGATGAGAACGTTCCCATTTCAGGTGGTGACTCATCCCTTTCCACAAGAGCAGGGCAAACAATAGCAACCACCTAAACAAAAATCAGAGCAGATTCCTCTCCTAGATCTAGCAACTCTGTTCTTTTAAAGCAAATCAAGTCTGCAGGAGTTTATTCTGCAAGTCCCGTAGGCGGAAAGCAGCAGAGATCAGAAACATCTTCTTTGCTATAAAAGGTTATTTTTATTTGCTTTTAACCTGTCACATGGTTCTGAAACCAACCATATGCATCCAGAATAGCACCTCATGACTATTTATTGCTGAAAAGTTTCCCAGGTGGTAAACTTGAAGAAAAGGGAGAACATCTCTGTCACTCCCAGGGCAGACAGGCTCTGCTAAAATAAAGTTTCCTCTCAGGATAATGGTCACAGAGTATTTGGTCACTGCCTAATAGATCAGATTCATAAAACGTGTCATTTTAAACACTTGCCTTCGTTCCGCTGGAGAAGGTTAGAGGTGGCTCCTAGGAAGAGCTCTCGTGCTTCCCTAAGCGTGCAGTTTGGTGGCATTTAGGAGGCAAAACTCTCTTTCAGAACAACCTTGGCAAAAAAAGAAGAAACAGTACATGACATAAGACAAACCACACTGGAGCTACCAGCAAATCCTGCTTCTGTACCACCTACCCAGCGTCCTCCCATTTTCCACCAGCAAGTGATCTCAGAGTTTCAAGGGGGAGTTTGGACTCACATCAGATCAAAACACACAGTAGTGACTTGAACCTTGAAATGACACTTTGTGTCCTGGTTTGAGTGAGAACAGAACTGATTCTGTTCAGAGATTTTACTTTTCAGCTCAGTTCTTCTCCCTCCCTGCACTGCCTGGAGTCAGCAGCCTGTTTTCCCAGGCAGTGCTGCTC
>JAAGNO010004547.1:0-22594 GCA_033439905.1 Ceryle rudis | reverse complement strand
CTTGGCCGGCATGGCCCCTCCTGCAAGAGAGAGGGAGGCAGCGTTAGCGCTGCCGAGAGAGAGAGCGCGAGCAGAGCGAAAGTGGCGGGAGCCTCCCAGATACTCACCCTCCACTCAGCGGCGGCACCGGGAAAAGGCCGAATGGGGCTTCCCAGCCTCTTCTCAGGGGCATCCGGGCCGCAAAGCGTAACGCCGTCTTCCGGTAGTGCGACAGAGCACACGTCCGCCCCTCCCCCGTGCTTTGCGGCAGCGCAACGGTAGGCGGGCCGCGCTCCCCGTTAACGATCGTTCTGCGGGAACGGGGTGGGGGTTGTCTCTCTGGCCTGTTCTGAGGGGGCATGTCTGCTGACTCCCCGGCCCCATAGGCTCGATGGAGGCTGGGGAGGGTTAAACCAGGTGGGCTGGACCTTTTGTAAGGCTCTCTGCCTCCGCCTCGGCACTGTGGGGCAGGGTCACCGCGTCTTTTACCCCCGCCCCATCTTGCTCTGAGTTTTGTTTTTATTTGTGGGTTGTTTATTCTTTTAAAGTTACTTTGTGGCACGCAGAATTGCTTCTCTTTCTCCTTTGGGTGTCGGGATGGACCCCTGTTGGGTTCAGCAAGCGCTGGGTGGGTGTCGTACCCCGTTAAGAAGTCCGTTTCCGCCTCGTGCTTCTTCCCCGCCGGCTCAGCGCTGTTGTCGATGAGCCTTCCTGTGCGGGACTCGCCGCCGCTCCCCGGCAGGGCGCCCGGGTGCTGCCCGGCGGACGCCAAGCGCCGGCACGCCGCCTCCAGGTGACCGGCGCAGCACCCTGGGCGAACCGCAGCCCGTGAGGTTAAACAGAGTAGGGAGGGAGGTTACTCCCTGCCCCAGCTCTGACGTGGATTACAGTAGCGTGAAGGGCTTCATGAGGGGATAGAGGGGGTGCACTGCCTGCGGAGAGGCTTTTTCTTCTACTTGTGAAACATCTAGCGCTGACACCATAGTGTACCTCACGTATCCCAGTCACAAGCAGAACCCCCCTGGGCCTCTTCTGATCTAAGGAGAACAAAATGATGCCTTCCTTTAAAAGCTTACGGTCACTCTTAGGCTTCCTTGATGTGCAGGAATACAAACTACATAGTTTCTTTAGTTTGAAAGTTTGGTAAACTGCTGCAGAAGATGAAGCATTAAACCCTGTATTCTATTCTAGCATTGTACACTGAGGCACATTTGGACAATTCTTTATACCCGCTTAAATCGTGACCATTATGTATAAGAGCAAGGAGTCCTTAGATTCAGGGCATGCACGGAGCACAATGAATTTGAGCTTTTATCTTTGTTTTCCTTGTTTAATATCTGTCATAAAACGTGGAATTTAAGTTACTTCAAGACTGAAAATACTTTACTTCTAAGGCTTGGTATTTAGTATACAAAATTTGACAAAAGAACAGTCTATTGATGAAGCAAGGCTGTGTTTCTTATATATTTTAAACAATAGGGATTTAAATTACTGTAATTAATTAGAAAATTGACTGCTCAAATGAAACAATCAGTTCCTTTGTCTTTGGACAGGATTTTAAGTACTGAACATTAGTCATCAGTCATGTGAGGATTTAAACAAGCACTTAGCTTTATGCAATTTGAGTGATTAGTTCTATTCAAGTGAAATAGTACTGCGCAGAATGTGTTAGATTTAGCACATCTCAAACCCCCAATTGTACAAAGCTTTAACGTGTGACCTGAAAAGTTTTGATTTGTTTTGTTTTGGTTTTTTTTAAAGGCTGTTTCCTGAGGAACAGTGTTTATGCAGCCACACGTGTCTTATCATCTACCCTTTCACTGGGGGAAGGGTTGCCAGTTTGTTGGCCAATTTCAGTTAGTTTTTGCAGAAGAATGGAACTTTCAAAACTAATTTAGCTTGTACATATTTGATAAAAATAGGTGGCTTTGTGTGAGATCTTTTACTTGCATAATCAAAGCAGGTGGGGGAACTGAAATATTAGACATTATAAAACCTTTTATTTAGGTGAAAAAGAGAAAACATAATACCTAATTAACCCAGTTAGACAAAAAGGTTCAGCTAAGACTTCTGATCAACCCAAAGGTGTGAGCCATTAGTAACTGAGTTTTTGTTGGGTGTTCAGGGCACTTTTAAAGGAAAAGAAAGCAAATATAAGTCTGTTCCTTTTGTGGGCATTATCTGAGGTCTGCCAATGAAGACATATGTTTTAATACGATTAAATAAGGGGGGGTTCAAATGTCTGCTTGTATAAAGCTTGCATTTTGGGAGCATGCTTTCTTAGGTTCTTCATCCTCATTTAAGTGTTCATCTGCTGTGTGCTCTTACTGCAACTGAGGACATTCATCCTAGAAGAGCCTGTGTATAAAACCAGGGATATGCCTACACATATGTATCTTATCATCTTATTTTGCTAACAGAAACAAACTGTTAGCAAAATAAGATGATAACCAACATATATTGATAATGCTGCCTGGAAGATAAGGGTAAAGCTTTGTGCTCCTTGTTTCTTTTACTTTCTAGCATTAAAATGGGAATAAGACCTAAAAGGCATTTAGAAACCACCTACCACAGAAATTAGGCTGTAACACAGGAAGAGAGAATTAGATCATAAATATTACCATATACAAACAAACAAAATTAAGGGCACCAGAGTGATAAAAAGACGCTCAGGTAGGATACTACATGTTTAAGAAAAGTCCAAGCATAACAGTATCCCTGCTTAATTTTACTGACCACAGAATACATTAAAATGGTTGTGATACATTAGAATGGTTTGTGTTGGAAAGAATCTTTAAAGGTCGTGTAGTCCAACCCCCCTGCAGTGAGCAGGGACATCTCTGACTAGATCAAGTTGCTCAGAGACCCATCCTTGAATGTTTCCAGGGATGGGGCATGTACCACCTCTCTGGGCAACCTGTTCCAGTGTTTCACCACCCTCACTGTAAAAAATTTCTTCCTTCTATCTAGCCTAAATCTACCCTCTCTTAATTTCAAACTGTTTCCCCTTGTCCTGTTGCAACCAGCCCTGCTAAAAAGATAATGTATCTATGTATCTCTTATTTCAAAAATAACATAGTAAGGATCTCGAAGTACTACCTTCAAACCTTTGTCTTCACTGCCTTTTTTACTTGTGAAATAATTGTATCTGTGGAATGTCAGGCAGTTGTTTGGCAGCCTTTGTTGTTGTTGTTGCTGCACCAGTGTGAAGAGATATGCAGCATGCAAAACAGTGAATAATCAGGCCCAGAAAAATTAAGGTATATCTGCTGGTAAACCACTCCTACCAGAAAGAGCATTTCAAGAGAAAGTTGACAGATTTGAATCCGTCCTGATAGGGCATTTTTATTTTTTCCTAACAGGGGGAAAAATATTTGGATTTTACTCAAGTCTAAGTCTTTCATTTCACAGTGATTGTAATGTACTGGCAGATGATCTCGTGTATCTTTGTGCCAACAAGTATCATACAACTACTAAATCTTTTACACGGGCATTTAGTGAGGCTTTAAAGGATTGAGAGTCTCTTACTACCTGATCTCCTCCACTGGAGCTGCATTAGCGTCATTCCAGGCTGTGGTGTAAGATGCTGCTGTGACCTACTCTCATAGACCAGGCACATGCACTGCTGCTCTGTCAGTTTGCTGGCAACAGCAAAGGTATGGCAGGGGGGAATAATTCTATAGGCGAATGTCTCTGACCATGTCTCCAATTGCTTCCTCGCATTGTGAGGGGAGCACCAGCATTGTGTAGGTAATGTGGCTCCATGGGGAGTAGGGCAGGAAGGGAAAGGCAGAAGATGGCAAAGGTGGACTAAGCAGAATCAGTGAGCTGGGCTGAGCCGAGCAGCATTTTAGCTGTTGATTTGGAAATTTGCCAGTATGGAGCATATGGCAAACTGCAGTACAAAACCTGGGTGTCAGTCCTCTGCCCACCAATACTGTCAGGCTGATGGAGTGAATTTTAATGTATACTTTCTTGTTACTTGAATGCTAACAGATATTTTATTTGGCATCCCTAGGCAGGAGTCAATAATGATTCTTGCTATTTATGGTTTTGTGTGGTGTTGTTTCCCTGGGATTTTATGTAGTTTGGAATTTAAAGAAGCAAGTGACTGGACTTCCACGTGAAATCATGAATTTGGTTCTCCCCTTGGACCTTTTCATCTTTGAAATCAAATTCTTATGTAAGCTCAAAAGGTAATTATTCCAAGAGGACGGCATTGTAGCCTCCACTTAACACAGAGGTATGCAGCTACTAAGAGCGTAAGGCAGCAAAGAGTCAAGGTCAATATGTTAACAAGACCAGCTGTAATGTGACTCTAAATTTCCTCCTATTAAAGGAGAGAAAATGCTCTCCATGGAAAAATAGTGTGAGGAGTGGAGAGATTATCTTCCAAATATATTATCTGAAACATTAATAGAAAGGTGAGAGCTATGTCAAAATATAGCCAGCTACTTCTACGTTGTCATAGAAAATAACAAAACAAAAAATAAAAATTGTAAAGGGGGAATTAGGGGAAACATGAAGAAACATTTCTGCTACATAGTCCATAAAATAAATTAAAAAAAATACTAAAATCCATGCTTTCTACCGGTATGTCCTGATTTGCAATTGAGTTACGCATTGTAGGATTTTTTTAGCAGTGGATAATTTTAACCAAAGATTTGTTCATATTTCATATGTGATGAACAAAGCATATTCCCCGAAGTTTTTACTTCAGACAGCAAAATCATCTCTACGTGCTTCAGAAGGCTTCTGTCTTGTATAGATTGATACCTTTTAAAAATCGGTGGGTTCCTTCACTGAGAAGTATGAAGTATTTCAGGAAAGAAGATACCGGTGTGCTTTTTTTTCATGGTAGCCCTTACACCATGAAAGATCTGGGATACCGGAATATAGTTCTCATATTACATTTTGCAACTGATGCATGTTTGATAATAAAGTGTAATTAGCTAATGGATCCCATTATTTCTGATGCTTGCTTTTCGCAGATCGTATTCATTCAGGCAGCAGCTGAAGAGTTTTCTAAACTCAATTAGTGCAAGAATGCTGTGACCAATGGAAAAATGTTTGATGCATGCCAGAAAGCAAATCTTCCCAGCTCTTGGAAATATGTTCTGAAAACAAATAAGGATCGCACAAGATTTTCATATGAATAAATATTTTTTCCCTAAGAAAATATTTAAAATCTAAAGCAAAATTTATGCTTTCATTATCCTTCTCTTAAGGAAGCTCTATAGCCTAAGCTCTGGAACATAAGGATATGGATTATCCTGATTGCTGTGAATACTGACTCTCATTTGCAGATTATAAATGTTAAGGTCACACTGAGACTGAAAACCCAAGCGAATTTGTCATGTAGAAATTGACACAGTGATAGGCATATTCACAGAAAATTCATTGCATAAAAATAATTAGTAATACAGTAGGTTACTCAGGACCCGCTCAGCATTGCTACTTGGGAAAAAATCACAATTAATGACTGTCTTTGCTTTAATTTTTAATGAATAGGATAGCTCTTTCAGGACAATAAACAGAAGAAATACAAAGCCCATCTTGTGACTGAACGTACAGACAGACATTAAGGCTCATTGTTTTAGCTCTGTTACCTGACTTGTTGATGGAATCTGAAGAATGTTGTGACTTAAATGTACAACATGCATCCTATTTACAATGGCTGGAAATCCGTATTATCAGTTGACATGGTTTAGCAGGAAATTGATAGTGTATTCACTGCTCATCTTAGAATCTGTCCATATATTGAAGGATAAAATCTAAAAATCTAGGATTTAGATTTGGAATATGACTTTACCTATGTTCAGCCTCTCTTGCACTCTACAAGGCTTTGGTGAGATTTATTGACAGTAAATTAGAATTACTTAAAACTCTTCTATACATTCACAGAAGCTGCTCTTAAGTACATGTGCATGAGCTCATACACTCACACTTCCAGATGTCAACAACAACCAAAGTTGTAAGAAGCTGACCAGGCAACAACCCAGTACCCCCAAACTACACAAATAAGCTAACAAGTAAATAGAATCATGTACATGAAACTACTATTTTAGAACAGAACAGCATCTCCAAGCTTCCTGCTGTATTTTGCTGCCCCTGGAGGCTGCTGCTCAGTTTAGTTCCCTTTTTTAGAAACTAAACACAGCAGGGTCCAGTGGGATCCAGCTGCCCTCTCTCAACTCTTCTGACGAGAGAGGACTTGTCCTGGGTCTTAGCTTCCGCAGGCCTGTTGGGATCCTTTTGACTTTCCTACGTTAAAGAAATCTGGGTAAGAGTGGCCATAGCAATGGACGCCTATTTTAAACATCTTTAAAATACAGGCCTTTTGCCCCAGATGTGTTCGTTACGGTCATGTTATAAATACGATATCACACTCCACAATCTGTAGGCCTATATTTCTCTTTGAATCTCACCTTTGATGTAAAGCATACAGAAAGTTGCTATCTTCTAGATAAATGAAAAGGTGCAATTATTGTTGCTGACTGCAGAAATAGAGTATTAATTATGCATGTGCTTAATTTGCTGAAATATCAGTCACGATTTAGAGTAAAAAGAGGTAGGTTTCTGTGAAGTTATATTAATCTCTACTGAGGTCATTTCTATTTCTGATTTCAGATCTGTTTGTTGTCTCAAGTGAAACATTTTCCATTGCCTGTGGTAAGAGGGCAGATAAGGCAGAAGTATCAGAGCTCGTGAACTGTTGTGTACTTTCTGACCTACCAGAGAACTGAGACATTTTCTCCAGAAATTGGAGCATTTGAACTCTGAAGGAGAATGAACCCTTTTGGCAAGGCTTTGTGAGGAGTCCGGATGGACAATCTTGTGTTTATGAAGCAAAGCAAGCAAGCAGAAATGTAGTGACTGTCCAGCTTGTAGCATTAAGGGAAAATAATAATACATTTTATTCACACAGGGCTGAATACAGCTGGGTTATCTGGATGCTGCATGCTGCCAGGAATCATGGAACCATCAAACCCAGCAAAGTACCTGTCTGGTGTAGGATTAACCAACTGGTTGTTACCTGTTAGCAGCTGTAGCTCTTGAATTGGACAGAGGTCAGTCCTCAGAGCCTCGTTACATGTTAATAACTGATGCATCTTAAAGCGATCTGTCCACCCTCACTCAGCCCTTTGTTCAGGGAAAGCAGTGAAGAAGTCATCAGGTCTGGTATCTCCAAATGGTTCTTTTGTAGTTCTTTCCTCCACTGTTCTCAAGAGAATCTAGCCTGTAATATCTACCCACTAGGAGATCTACACGCAGTTCACAGAAACACAAACACATGCAGTATTACAACACATGTATTAAAATGACATTTCTTTACAAGATCAAAAACAGATAGAAAAAATAAAGTGCTGTGGGAAAGCTTTTACCAAATAAAAAAAATGTCTGTGGAGGCTTGATCATATGTGGGCCTGTGAATAACACTCAGGAGACTATAAACTTTAGACAAACCAGATGGTTAGACAGCAAACCAGATGGTTTTATTTATGCAGACAAAGTTCACATTTAGTGAGGTACTCTGTTCTTCTGGAGAAGGTTTTGCACACAAAGTAAAAGAATTATATACATGTCCTATAATGATGGACTGGAACATTCATACAAAGTAGCCCATTGTCCATTCAACAGAACTATCATCATAATCACATCATTGGGATACTTGTTAGCTGCTCTTGTACATGGTGTTTCTTCTTTTTACTGCAGTAGCATCCAAAGGCTTTAGTGAGGATTATGAGCCGCTTTTGTTATGTATCATAAAATTACATAGGAAGATACAGGAAGATTACAAAGGAAGACAAAACGTAACACGGGAGCTGACAGATGATAGAGGAAAGTAAGAGAGAGGCTATAGGCTATTACTGATGTGTTTCAACGAGGAACTAAGTGTTCTTTTCAGTAGCTATGAAGTTAACCACACTGACCTTCTAGTCTTTTGGTTTGAATTTTACTGCAAACCCAGAAATTACATTTGTCTTAACTATAAAAGATATGCCCATTGACTTTTCGTTCTCTTCTAAAAACTGCTTCATCAAAATCTGTTAAAATCCCAAGGTCCCACGAAATGTCCCATTTTGTGAACAGTCATCCGTAGTGAATCAGCTGTGTTTCAGCCACTCCAGGAAACTGGTGGAGGTGGAGGTCATTTCTCTGAAAGAATGGTAAACAGTGGATTCCACATTTCAATGCAAAGACAACATCTTGGGCTAAAACCTGTACACTAGCATGCCACCTGTAAGATTCTTGCTGATCTTAGAAAAAAGTATTTCAGGAAAGTATATTCCCACAGTCTTAATGTAGGTGTGGCATAGTGACACATATATTGCCATTAGCAGATTATTAAGCAAAAGAAATTGCTGTGGTATCTTTCTTAATGTAGTTTAAAAAAACTCAGATGCATGAACTTGTATCAGCCATTCCTTATGAAGAAGCACACCTTAATTGTAAACACATCTTCAACAGAGATCTGTTCGGGACTCCATTCGTATTTATATTTCATCCAAATTTCAGCTTTGTTGAAAATTCCACATTATCCATATTCTTGCTCAGATCAGGTTTTATAAAAGTGTTTTTAAGGTTATGACCACTCAGTAGAGCATCAGAAAATACAGAGCAGATAAAAGATTTCACTGGTAGAAGTGTTAGACGGAGCTAAACATTAGAAAGACCACCTCATTATTTTCCTGGAAAGTATTTTCTTTCCAAAATAAGTATCATAGAAATAATGGCACTAGTATTGCATCTATGAAATACAGTAAAAGGAATATATGTATTTTTAAAAATCAAAATTACTTTTTTAATTTTATGGCAATAAAAATCAGGAGAAAGTACAGTATCTCAATATGAAAAAAAAAATACTGAGCTGGTAAACCAAAACAAACCAAAACAAACCACTGAGCACATCAACAGATAAATTATAGTTCCCCTACAGAACAGCAGACCCATACACATTTCAAACTGTAAAAGAAAGGAAGTAGATTTTTCCTCTATATAGACAGACATTGTATGGAGAAATAATAATGCCTTGCCAAAGCAAGACACCTCTCACAGAATGAGTTACACATACTCTGTACATGACCCTTCATGCTCTAACAAGCATCTTGGATGTTTTACTTCTGCAAGTCAGATGCTGCTTTGGGCTCCATGGGAATCCCTGAGTTTGGCACATTTACTTCATGGGGAGTAAAAATATTGTGTATAAACCATATATCATCAAAGAAAGATAGTACTTAAAACAACAAGCAATAATCCTCCCACAGTGATCATTGCTGCACCTCAAATACCATGTTGGACCTTGAATACTATGTTCAGCTTTGGGCCGCTTTCTACAAGAAGGACATCGAGGTGCTGAAGCACATCCAAAAAACGACAAGGAAGCCAGTGAAGGGAAGGGTCCAGTGCACAAGGCCTGTGAAGAGTGGCCGAGGGAACAGGAGTTGTTTATCCTGGAGAAAAGGAGGCTCAGGGGAGACCTCTCTAAAACTGTCTGAAAGGAGGTTGTAGTAAGGTGGGGTCAGTCCCTTCTCCCAAGTAAGAAGAGATAGGATGAGAGGAAATGGCCTCAATTTGCACCAGGGGAGGCTTAAGTTGGATATTAGGAAAAACTTCTTCACCAGAAGGGTTCTGAAGCACTGGAACAGGCTGCCCGGGGAAGTGGTGGAGTCACCAGCCCTGGAGGTAATTTTGAAAATTGTGTAGATGTGGTGCAGAGGTACTTGGATTTTTATGGCGGGCTTGGCAGTGGTAGGTTTACAGTTGCACTTCATGATCTTAAAAGTCTTTTTCAACCAAAATGATTCTATGAGTGTACCTTGTAGCAGCTTTACACAGTGGAAGTTACTGTTGATGCAAACTTGCAAACTCTTGTCCAGTGAAGGCTTTTGGAGAGTAATATAAATATGAAAATACAAACTGATGATTTTATACCACACAGAAATCAGCAGTGAGATGGGAAATGAACACCGGGTTCCAAAAATGTTTAAAATATGGCATTTGGTCCCAAAGGAATACAAAACCTCTGCCTTTAAGTAACCAAGGTGCTTGAGTTCTGTTTGCAGAATTACATAGTTTCATAGTCTATATGTAATTGAAAGTTAATTAGATTAGACTTTTTAAAATATCTGTCACTTTTGAAGACAGAACTTCTGTTCGTTATCACTGGAAGCCTTTGGAACATTTATATTGCCACTAGTGTTTCTGCATCAACAGGAGTAGCCCTCTCTGTTCTAGCAAATCTGTTACTTGGTAGGGACTGAAAGCAGACAGGTCGAGTATTTCACAGACAGGCTGGGGACAAATGCAGCAGAACATTAAGGACTGAAAGAATACATTCCGTTGGATTTAAAGATACTCCAAACTGTTTTTCTTATATAAACACTTTTTCTTGTACTTTTTTTTTTAATTTTTTTTTTTAAGATTGGATTTAAAAGCTCTTCAAGTGTGTTTATTATGGATTCTGGACTCAGTTGCGAGTCATTTTTTCTAAGAGTTAAAAGTATTTTGATTAAAAAAGTCCCATATAATCTCTACCATGTAATTCCATTACATAACCAGTGACATTTTAGATAGATAAAACATGAAAGTAACTTTTCACAATCTTCCATCACCTCAAAATCAGTTTAATGATAATTATGTAATTTTGCCACGTCATATTGAGCTGATATAAATACTTTTTTTATCCATAGACAACATCAGCTTTAAAATCTGTTGTAGTTCGATTTTAGTACATTTGCTGTTTATACCTTTTTAATTAAAATAATAGAACACTTGAGATTTTCCATATTGTATTAATTTTAAAAACATCATTCATACAATTCACATGTAATAAAAATAACTTGAATCATGCTTCAACAAATTCTCAAAATGTGATACACTGTTTTATCATTTTGAACATAATTTTTGAAGTTAGTTGTATCTCACGAGCTTGACGGGACATTTGCCTTTCAACAGCACAAAGACTAAAACTATCATTTGTGGAAAAAGAAAAAAATTACCATCTTGTCTCTGTGTAACCTCAGTCTGTGCATGCATGAATTTCCTCTATGCTATTATCAAATCCTCTGAATACAAACTAACCCCTAGTGCTGACTGAACATGCACAGAGTCCTTGGCTTCAGCATGAGAAGCTACACAGTCCCTGCTGGTCTTTCTGATTTTAGTGCCTTTATTGATTGCTTGCAAAATGTGGCCATTTGGAAACCGTAGCAACTGAAATCTTGCTTTATATAAAGCAGTAGTGCAGACTTCTCTGCTTGGAGTTTGCAATGTACATTTTATCTACAGTCTCTAGGTTCTGTTAACATCTGCATGTTTAGATTTCAAATTTTGTTGGTATATGTCACTAAGTAACGATGTGTCAACTGCTCAATAGGTAGCTCTGGTCCAAACAGTGCAACTCTGCTCTAAAGAATATATGTCATTCTTTTCCAAACATCCAGAAGAAACAAACACTTTATGGGCTGTTCTGAGAATGAAAAAGTAATCTCAAGTGCACTTTCTTTCTGCAGTTCCCTCATTAACTCTCCAGAGGAAAGACTGAGCAGAGGGTTTAGGTCAGACAGGGGGTTTACACCTTTTATGGTGCCAGCTCATACCACTCAAACTACACTATAAGGACCAACTGATGATTTCACAAGTGACTGTTGCATAACTTTCTGGTGATCAGACCTCCAGCCCTTCTAATTTGAGCTAGGTTTGAAATCAGTTCACTTAAAGTGACCTTGGCAACTTCTGTCATCTGTTCGGGTTCCTGTAGAAGTGCTTGTTACTCTCAAACACAACTGAAAATGACAGTGGGATGTCTTTTCCAGCCAATGATCTATTCGTCCCCTTCTTACTCCATACATGTATTCCTTCCATCTCTCCCCTCATTGCTAATTCACTCATTATCTTTTATCCCTTTATCTCTCTCTACTTTGTCAGAGAATTGTGACAAGCCTGAAACAGACTCAATGCTGATCTATCTGCATGTGGGTGGTAGGGGATGAGGAGGGCAAAGCTGGGGTCATGCAAAGCCATAGCTGTGAGTGCCTTTGGGACAGGAAGGTGGACCGCACTTAGGGCCAGCTGCCATGAGGGAGAATGCTAAAGCTCCCTTTGCTTTTCCATCACCATCGAGCGAGAGCCACACCTCAAACCCCATCACTACATAGTGGACAAGTTAAACTGAAGTGTGTTTGCACTGACTCAAATTCATGTCAGCTAATCTCTACTAAAGAGCAACTAGAAATCAGCTGATTTACATTAGTTTTACTAATTAAAAAATAATGTTTGAAAAGATGTTTTAATAAACTTTGATGTGGACCCAAAAAACCACGCTTTTCAGGCTGACTTTGTCAGGGAGCGGGAGGAGAGAGGCTGCTCCTCAAGGTAGGATGAGCTGGGAGCTGGAGGTGACCCCAAGTGTAGGTAGTGCCTTACCAAAGGGGCATCATCCCACAGGAGCTGTTTCAGAATTTTTTATTAATTTGTTTTTGCAACCGTGGCTTTCTTTTTGATTTGTCTGTTTCCATGAAAATCTTGCAAGCCCTGGATAACACCTCCTTATCCAGAGAAATAATTACTGCCTTAAATTGTTGGCTTTTTAATATAAAAACATTGTGACTTAACTTCTTGTGAGCTTCATTCCTTTTGAACTCTCCCATGGCTCCTCCAATAGCTGCAGCTGGCAGTTGGAGAAGCACTACTCTAGACAATACTTTCTATTGTCAGCAAACTGTTTTGTTAAATAATAATAAAAAGGAAAAAAAATTAAACTGGAAGTAAACAGGCAGCTTTCTGGAACATAAAGGCCACTTTTAGCGAGATGCCTGCTGGCGTTTAGATAACTGTAGTATTTATTTGTTGTGGATTTGTCTCTGTAGGCCTCTACCACCCCGATGCGCTTACTGCTCTCTCCGTAGGCACGTGCATCCGGCCTCAGCCCACAACCAAGAGGCTTGAAAAGAAACAGGAACCCACCGGCGGTGGGTGGAGGGAGAAGCCGTGGGGCTGCCGAAGGGACCTGGTGAAGAGGACAAGCAGGCGGTGAGAGGCAGAGCTGCAGGCTCAGCTGATCCCTGCTGTCGCCTTCACTGAACTCCACTCTCCATTAACGTTCAGACTCCTCCATTTGCATATTGTGATTGATTATAAGCCTTTTTGTTTGTTTGTTTGTTTCTTTTGTTTTCCTCCCTCCTGCCTTTTCCCATGTTTCATTTTCTCTGCTGCTGCAGGAGAGCAGCAGGAAGCCCCAGCCCGCCCTGTGTTTCTCGCTCTATCTCACAGCCCCCACAGAGCCCTGGCTGTGCCAGCTTTACTTTGCACTCTCTGGGCTCCCTCTGCCATCTTGCAAAGTGAACAGGAGGGATCGAGGTCTTTTGTAACTCCTTCCACTGAAATGCATACCTTCCTGTACAAGCTAGACCTGCCTCTCTATTTAGGTTACTTTAGCCCACATATTTCATGTTCTTTTCACAAAAAAAAAAAAAAAAAAAAACACAAACCAAAACAAACAGGCCAGCTTCACTAGTGTTTTCAGTCTGCTTTGTGGCAATCCAGCAACACAAAACAACTGTAAAGCCTGCTTAATTGGGCCATTAAACTTTATGATCCCTTTGCATCCCTGAAGCAGTAAAAGGTAACCAGAATGCACCAGGCAATCTCGACCATCAGTTAGAAAAACTAAGGATGCACAAACACCTCCTCAGACCAGCCCCCAGCGCCTGCGGAGGGGGAGAGGCTCAGCTTCATCTCTGGCCTAGCAGGGCCAGTGTCTCTGGCCTAGCAGGGCTGCACTGGCCACAGGATGTCTGTAGGACAGGCGTACCCAACGCTTAGGCAGTTTACCTTTGCAGGAATGCAGGTATAGCCCCTTCTTCTTTAAAATGTACTTTTCATTGTTTATAAGACAAGTCCACTGAAGATAATGGTGCTTGAGGTGTAAAAATTAGACCCTGATCTCGTCAAAGCCTTAGGCTGTGTGTGTATAAAGAAAACCCCCTGAAATCTGTGGTGATGTTTTTAGGATCAAATCTTACTTTTCAGGAGCACCACTGATGTAAAATTTTGTCTTTCCTTCTAGTAACCCATCTGGAACTAGAAGAATAACTTTACTGTGAGCAGTCTCATCACCATTTTGTTAGTCTTGGAGACCATTGCAGCAACTAGCATTGTTGAAAAGATGAAAACAACAGAAGTGGTCTGAGCAAAAGAGGCAGGTCTCATGGTAATGCTTGTCCCAGTCTGTACTCTGAGTCTGCTTCTGACCACCCTGGTGACCTTGGACTGAAGTCCTAGGTCTAGGCACTACCTTCTTTGGAAAAGCTGAAGTCTGGGTTTGAAACTTGCATTTTAAACCTAGACTTTCAGATGTTTTCTTTAACTATCTGGTAGTATTTGCTTGAAACACCTCTTCTGCAGGAGAGGTGTTAAATATGCCGGGAAGGGGTTAAGTGGATCTGGCTGTTTCATAAAGGCAGGCATTTTGTTATTCTCTAAGGAAATGGGAGCTACTTTCTAGAGACAGAAGGGACATGGGCTATGCACAGTTCTGAACTACTCACAGAAAGGCTCAAGATGAGTTATGTAGAGATTGTAACTAGAATATGAAGTTATTGCTAATATCATTGTCAGTGAAAACCGTTTCTAGGAAAAAGATTTTTTATTCTAAAGTGGGAAGATTTAGTTTAAGATTATGTAAGTAAAGCTCCCACACAAAACCTGCTATTTCTTTTTCTCATTCCATTCACATATAAAAAAAATATATACTTGTTCTGTTATAAAGGACTTGTTCTGCACTTACTCTTAGCAGTGCAAGTAGCTGGGAAATGTCCCTTTTAGATTTTGTGGCTGCTTAGTTACCACAGCTTCTTGCTATCCAAATAGACTCGCTCTGTCAGGGCTGTGAGATGGGGAGAGATAAACACAGGGAGCAATTGTGGCTTCCTGCCACCAGCCCTGCTCAGAAAGCAAGAAAGCAATAGCAGATGAACCGTTTCTGCAGCGGTGGTGGGAAGCTGCGGTCACACAGGAACAGGGCAACTGAAAAACACAACCGAATATCCCGAGAGCAGGAGAGGTAACGTCAAATAACGTGCTCTCTTCTACCTCCACTTTGTTTGTGCAATAGTTTTGAGGCAGCCATTACTCTGCCAGGACATAGTCTGTGTAGATACACATAGAAAGTATCAGGTTTGAGGCAATGCAGTGGAATGCTCTATATGCAAAACTTAATATGGCAGCAGCCAAATCAAAACTGATGTAATATTCATCAGCTACGATCGGTGCATTGGTGTTGCCTAAAGGTAACCATCAGGTGGTGAGTTTTGTCACGTGACCATACATTTTCCCTGTTTATTCAGTTTTGGAAACTGAGACTAGAAAGGAACAAAAAGAAAATTGGCTGATGGGAGAGCAAATACGAGAAACTAAATAAAACCAATAGAGTTGAAACTAGAGAAACACCATTGGTGCAAAAGAAGCAAGATCCAAAACACAAACAGCTCTGAAGCAAACCAGTCTTTCCATTCACTTTGTTGGGATGTGGAGCAAGCAGTTTTCCTGTCAGAAACTGCAGGACTCACTTCTGCTATCATACAGCTTTACAACAGGAGTTTAATCAGACCCCCTTTTGCAGAGGGAGGGAAATAACATCATCTGTTTGTTGTTTATTTAACTTTCAGGGAGGTTGCACGGGGTGCAATTAACTGGTGCTAACAGTAGCTAAGCCCAACCATGTTCTGCGCTAAAGGAAAGTTACACAATGTTGTGGGTGGCAGAGTATTTCTGGGAGGCACACTTTGCTGAGGACTTTGCTTGCATCACTTCCTGAAATTGAGATTGACTGAAGTGATATATTTTTATTTTTATTCAGCTTTTTTCTCAAACGAGATGTTACACTGTCTTGCTGTTTGCAGAGTTAGGTTTTGAAGAGAAGACCTTAAAAGCTCATATCAAAACGCACTGTATTGTAATGTAAGTTCTCCTTGACTTTCCTTTTTTTTTTTTCTGTTTCTCTGGCATCTCAGAATGGCAACTCTGCTAAAGCACCAAATAAAAAGGGAATGGCTTTACTGAATTAAAATTATACTCCTTGTGATATTTATCATAATTTTAATTCACTTTACTTTGGGCTGTCCTCAACATGTGCTTTCTTAATGTGCTGCAGATTTCTCAGTTGACAGCGGGTAACTGTAAGGAGCCAAGAGCTGGTCAGGATGCACTTGGAATTTTAACTCACAGGAAAGTGTAGGAGGTACTTCAGAATTCAAGGGTTTTTCTTTTTCCATGGGAAAAAAGATACCTCTTCTCAGTCCCCTGTGCATGGGAGAGATGTGAAAGAAGGGAGGTCTGGCAATTTCCTGCTTTCCTGCGTAGCAAAGCCGTGACAGCAACTGTCAGTGTCCTACCCTTTAGCCTCCTATGTACCAATGACTGAGTATTTTTGATTAAATTATCAACAGAAATTGATTTAATTATGATATATTACACACTCAGATTCAGTCTCTGCCAGGACTAGAGGGGAGGGCAACTCTGGGGAATGTGTTTAGATTTCTTGGTGTTTCTGCATGACATTTAATCAAACCCATTTGTTTTATTGAGTTAGTCTTGATTACGTTTTTACTATTAATGTGGACTAGGCAACAAGTTTAGCTTTGAGAACTAAAATCTATTATTTCTTGCACTACAACAGTGAAGGATATGGAAGGATAATCAGAAGTAAACATGGTTCATCACTCAAAAATGACAGCTTGTCAGCTGAGCCGTGGGAGCACTCTTTAGTGAAAATACAAATGTGCTTTTTCTGTAGTGGTTTAAAACCATATATTTAACTTCTTATATTTCAGCTTATGTATATCTAATTAAATAACTCAGAATCCAATTTCCAACAATGGTTTCTTGAGAAAATAAAAAGTCGGAAGACAAGGCATGAACCAACAAATTTCCTCTCTTTCCTGACCTATCCAGTGAACAGCTAGCAAATAGTTTTTGCTCCAATTTAGACTACACATAGATTATCCTGTATAATAGGCAGTTTTGGACCTACATTCCATTAATTTATCTCACTTATTTTGCTTAACTCATTTGTACATTTAAAGCCCAATTCTTCCATTCAGTTGCTTCTGCATGAAGTAAAAAAAAAAAAAATCCATTTTCTCTCTACCGATTTCTCCATCAATTTCATTTGATGTCCCTTACTGTAAGAAATAGAGTCATAATTCTGTTCACCTTTATGATCCCAATCATGGGTTTTTATAGGCCCAAACATTCCTTTTTCACACAGAACTTTCCCAAGGTAAAAAATTTGATCTCTATAGTGTTCTTATATGGGAGCTGGACATTGTCTGTTGCTCACCTCAAAGATGTTTTCTACTATTGCTTACCAAAACTGATCACAATATTCACATTTGGATTGCAGTGTCACAGTCATCTTTTTTTTTGTTTTATTCGGCCTTTGACCATTGCTGACCATTGTCAGCTATTTCCAGCTGAATATCTACTAGGTGTTATTGAGATCACCTGTAGTGGTACATGCATCTCCCTGTGTCCTAAAGTGGAAGCCCATCTTCCAGACATGGTTTTATATTGCACTCTGATGGCCAGGTCCTTAATTGTCTGCTCTGAAACCAGTATGTGTTCAGAGGATGGAATAATGGTCTTCAGTTTAGGACAAAGTGGATCATTAGAGATCTTTTTGACAGCAGAAAAGCAGTTTGCATTAAAAAATAACCTACTTCGAGTCTTTTGCTTCTTGTCTCAATAATGTGGTGTTTCTACAAAGGCTATCACATATTGGAAAAAATAACCAGTAGGGCATGATATTTATTAATTAAAATTATAACCTTAAACTTAATTATTATGGTCTTTTATATCAGCATTGAGGCATTATATTAAAATCCTTCATTTAATGTTGTGAAAATTCCAGACCTATAACAAGGCATACTAAGCTGCATTCTGTCTTTACCTGCTTAGTGGTGGTCCTCATAGGTCCCCACTTAACTTACTGCCTATAAAAAGAAACTCTATAAAAGCAGTGCCTGGGAAGGTCAAAGAATGACTCTTTGAAAACTCTTGTTCAAATATGCCAACAAGAAGTGGACAAAGAGAAGTTACCGTGGCACTAGGATACTTGCTAGTATTTGTAGGAAGTAAGGAAGGCTGGCTGTAGCCATATCAAGGCTGTGGAAAAGGCATGATTTTGCTTCTTCAGTATTGATCATATCTGAAAGATCCTGTTTCCCTTCTTCTGCACACATCTTCTCCACATTAGATGGATATCTGTTTACACTGAAAAGAGGTTTTGCCCCCACCTCAGCTCTTTATCTATCCTGAATGACAGCTGCTAAAGGAAAACATACAGTTCTTGCTGCTGCTCTGCACCATAGTCGTTGATGGAATCTATCTTATTCCAATTAAAATAGGTAAGTCATGGGTCCATGGTAAATTTCCCATGCTTTTAACAGAGCCTCACATGAGACAGCTGTGTTCAGTTTGTTGAGTTGTGCAGAGGCTCATTACCCAATACCTCTTGGTTTAAATGAAAGCTCCTTTTGTGTGGGAGCAGCAGCTGGAATGCCAACACACAGCACTCCTGCAGCATGCAGCTCCCCTCAGCACCATGGGGAATGGGTGCTGGGCTGCTCAGCCACCAGCTTCCTTCTGCTTTCAATCAAGATCTGATGAAATAAGCACACCTCTCGCAGATGTTTCATCACTCCGTGGTTTCTGAGCAAAATCCTTATCAACCTGTTACTTTGCCTTTTACCAATGCTGCATTTCTCTCCAGTGATGAATGAAAGAGTTTTATGGGACATCCCAGGACCACACTTTGCCTTATCTTTGCCCAGAGTGGTGCAAGTTCCCCTTGCAAAGTATTCCCCAAAATAAACAAGTAAAAAGCAGAAAATACTTAACGCTGCCACCGCATACCCACAGATGCAAACAATTTATGGCATATTAGAAATAAATTTTGCTTCTGGTCAGTATTTTAATTTCAAAGATCTTATTTTCATAAAAATACTGATATAGTTTTATTTTCATCAAAATGTTGGTTTAGAAAAAGCATGCTTTTGCACTTAGAAATAGTCACCTAAAATCTGCTCAGAGTTTTGAGGATGTCAGTCCACATTTTGCTTGTAATCATTTTTCAACTGAGAAAAAATGAAAAGCAGGAGATAAAAATATAGCTTTATCTTCTCTAAACATCTTTTGTGGTTTTCCACCTTGCCCAAGAAGAGAGGAAAATAAGACATAATAGTCCTCTACTGTCTCCATTGTTTTTCATCTTTTCCTAGCTCTGAACTATGCTTGTAGAGGATTGCACCAATAGTTTTGTAATTTGTTGTTTATCATAGGTTTTGTTTGTTTAGCTTTTTAAAAGCAATAAACATTACTCAGAAAGACAGTGAAGCTAAAGCTAATGCTAAAACACTATTATTTGTGGTTTAGAGAGATATTTTAGACAGTCTACGTGCAGATCCCTGCACACAAATATTAATACTTTTTTTTAAGAACATTCTCTGCTTCATATAAAGCCAAAATAAGATATGTTAATCATAAACATAATATTACAGATATAAAGAAACAATTAAAAAGATCCATCCAGTTTTGATTATTTATATTTAAATATGAAACATTTTATTTTGCTCCATATTTTTATCTGTATCTAAAATCCAAAGGACAAGAGTGCTTTAAATACTTGGAAAATTAATACATCAGGATTAAGTATTCAACAAATTTAGAGATCACAATGGGGACAGCCTGGGCTCTTTCTGAAGTTGTGGAGTTCCCTATTTTCTGAAAAGAGGAACAGTATGAAGCAACAGACTCTCAAAATAAGCAGTTTTTACCAACCTCGGGGGATGATAGGTGAAGTCAGAGGGAAACAAATAAGCTGGGAGCCCAGAGCATGGGAGAGCAAGCCACTGCTGCAGAAGCTGTCACCCACCAAGGTTCAGAAGAACAATGTTAAAAACCCCAGCATGGCTGCAACAGTAAAAGGGCAATGTGTTCTTAAGGAGAGAAAAAGCAGAAAGGTTATGGCTGTAAGGAGTAACAGGAAATCCTTCTGTAATTGCACTAATAGTAAGAGGAAGGCTGAGAAAGCTTTGCTTTGCTGCGCCGAGGGGAGGAAAGATCTAAACAGATGATGCCGAGAAAGCCAAAGTGTTTAATGGCTTTTTGCTGCAGAACTCTCTGCAAAGGACTTCTGGTACCAGATGGCCGGCACAAATCACCTGAGTGACAAAGGGCTAGGGTAAAGAAAACACAAGCACTTAAGTAAATTTAAGATTCCCAAATTGGCTAGTGGGAATGTTGCCTGATAAAATTCATTCTGAGGCATTAGACAGAGTAAGCCTAGATCTGCTATGGGGGATTAACCTCATTCAAATGTAGCCAACTGAAAGTTTGGCACCCAGTGCCAGCCAGTGGCATCCTCTTTTATTTTAGGGGCTCCTGACCCCTCCCCAGGGCTCCCCTCACCCTAGCGACAGCCCAGGACCCAAGTTCAGCACCCTGGGACCATCAGTGCCTGCTCCAGTGGTGCTGCAGCAGGGCCAGTCTTCAGCTCCCTACAGCCCTGCCCTGCAGGACTACTTAAACTTAAAAATGTATTACCAGGTGGTCTCACTCCCTTTTCAGTAAATAGGCCTAAATAAGGAAGGGAAATATCCACTGACCCCTGTAACAATGCAGATTATATCTTTTCCCTTGAATGCTCCGAAGTGTGGAAGAACCATTCCAAAATATCTGTGTCTGCCACCTGTTCCCTCCACATCCTGACCTGCATGAAAAATTACTTTGTTTTCCCAGCCTGTCATTTAAATGAAGGTATTTGCTCCGCACATATCTGTAGTGCTTGCTCAGCTCTTAGAAATTGCAAGTGTTCTGCACCTGGCAGATTGCATAATCTGGCCCAGTGAAAGAGAAATATGGTCAGTAAGTCCTTAACATAACCCTTTCATCTCTCTTCTTGCCAGCAGCTTGTCGCTCTGTAGTTTCCTTTTACAGGGTGATTTGGAAGTTCCTTTTGAGTAGCCCTCGTTTTATCCCTCATTGGACATGAAATAACTCCACATGCTGTACTGGAGGGAACAAGTTGTTCTGCTATCATAGACACAGCTGCCTGGTCAGAGGGGACTATTAACAATGAGGCATCCAGATGAAGTGAGTAGATACCTGCAAAAAAAATTGCTACCTCATTAGAGACACCCAATTTTGCAGCACAGCTCTTTTGAGAACCCATTTGGCTAGAGGAATATGAAATGAAAGGACAAACACACAGATGATCCTTTTTAATCAGTTTGATTAAAAAGGAAGGCTAGTACCTACTTTTATTTCCTTTCATTTTAATCAAGGAAAAAATTTAATGTGTGTACCACAGGCAGCCAAAATAGTAGAAAAAACCTGCTGCACAGTTTTATCAGCTTAATCTTTTTCTTCTGAATGTCATTTGGCATCTGTGCTCAGAACTCGTATGGACAAAATCCTTAGAAAAATATTCGAAGTGAACACTGCCAGATTTGGTGGCTGTGTCCTAATTGAATTCTCTTTCCTCTTTTAGCTTTGTATTGCAAATGAAAGATACCCAAACAAGTCTATCCATCGGTGGAAAGGTTGATTACAGAGGTGCCAGATTGCTGTGTCAATAGAGAGGGAATTGTGGGGTTTTTTGTTTTCTTTTTTAATGGAAAAGTACCAACCCCTCATCAAATGCACTTCTTGCTCAGCAAATGTGACTGCAGTGGCGACTCCAGAAGAGCCATTGCAATCTTGATCTCCCATTACACCTCGAGTCAGGAAAGGAGCCACTAGCACCAATTCAGCTGCTTCCCAAGTCCTCTGAGTCTGCAGCTGAGTGTTTCTGCTAAAGAGGCATAAGATGGAAGGATCAAGGCTATTTATATTTCTTCAGATGTTCTGAAGAGACTTCTCTCACTTCCTTACCATGCTCCTTTCATGTGATTTTTGACTGGCAATGTTTCAAGATCCAGATTGTCACTGCTCAAAATATGTCTATTCTAGAGCCTCTTGCCCTCAAAAGAACCCAAAAGAGACAGTGTTTTACGAGCTTTTCTTCAACTGTTTTAAAATGTTATTGAATACAGACAGGCCTTTAGGTAAATTTGAATCCCAGGTGAAAACGAATGTGACAGTCTTTGAAATCTTTGAAAATGTCTCAGATATGATGACTTGAGAACTCAGAGTAGGGGAGAAGGAGTACACAAAAAAATGCATCTACCTCAGGTCTTGGTTTACTAAGAGAAAAAGGAGGTATATGGAAAGTCTTCCTGTTTCTAGTGCTTGCTCCAGGAAAGATGACAAAGCAACTGCATAGGCTGTCCTTCACTGTAATGCCTCTTGCTCCTGTCTTTATCATCTTTCACTGTTCATTTCCTTCTGTGTGCAACCACCTTGTGATTGTATTTTTTTTCTTTGTTTTCTCTCATTTATTTTCTGAGATCTACTGTGTGTATTGATAGCCTTTAGTCCCAGAAGGCAGAGGTCCAGCAATTGAAAACTGCTTATGTCTAGTCTCTTCATAGACTAGTGTCCTGGTTTGAGTGAGAGCAGAACTAATTCTGTTCAGTGATTTTACTTTTCAGCTCAGTTCTTCTAACTGCAC
>JAAGNO010004546.1:34524-54755 GCA_033439905.1 Ceryle rudis | reverse complement strand
CTGATGGTGCACTCAATCCCGCTGTCTATGTCGTTGATAAAAATGTTAAACAAGACAGGTCCCAGTACAGACCCCTGAAGGACACCACTTGTCACTGCTCTCCATCTGGACTTTAAGCCATTGACCACTACACCATTTTTAGAGCTAAAATCAAGTCTGTATTCACACATCCAAATCCTAAAACACATCTGCAGGATAATCCCACTCTGCACAGTCACAACGCTGTTTTCAGTTACTGAATCTCCAGGTCCTAACTACCACATTTGCTTGTAGAGGTCCTTCCCCTCATTTGAGCTCAGCTCCATCTTCCTCAATTCTCAGGCCCACCTGCTGTCTCACAACTGCTTCCCTGAAGGCCTCATCTTTCTCTTTCACAGTCTCTTCTCTGCTTCTGCACTTGCAGTGCTGCCTTCTCACAGCGATTTCGCCAGTGCCTCTGCACAGCACTCCCAGGCAGATTTCTAACTTCGCTACTTTCAGCCCTGATTTCTACCTCCTCCAGCTTCACAGCTCTCTCTTGCTGTGCATTCACTTTCCTTGTCTCTTACCTAATTCAAGACTGTTCACTTCCCTACAAAAAGCCTCAAAATGGGTAGCACATACACTGCAGCCACTGACTTTTCAAATACTTGGTGTACTTGAAACAACAGGTCTGAAAGGAGGAGTGTCTTGAATTTTCTGGGCCTCCTTTACTTCATCCTTAACACTGGTGTAAATATAATCTCTTTGACTTCCATGATTATTCTCAGACTTGATAAGATTGGAATATAAAAGAGCCTGCAAAAATCACATCCCCAAAATTAAATAAATATTTGGACCAGAAAATGTATTTAGACCATTATTAACACAAAGGAGTAAGGTCTGAGCATTCCAGATGGCTGGTTTTAAGAATGTCTGAGCATTTGTGTGAAAGACATCGTTGCTATTACAGCACACAGGACAGGAGAATGGGAGCACCAGGGCTTACATGAGGTCTATCTGCAGACTCTAGCCTGCTGGGCTTCTCCTCCAGCCAGGACTCGGGAACAGTAAGAGGAGCTATAAATAGCACGCAGCATGCTGGCAAGCAGAGCTGTGATGAAGTGCTGTGCTGACTGCTGAGCGTCATCCTGAAGGTATCAGCACTTTTTTTGGATGCTACTTCAAATCTTTATAATTGGAATAGATTGAAAAGATACAATGTGCCAAACATGCTGATTTCAGGTCAGAGCAAAATCCTAAATACACAGAAAGAAAATACCCTCCAGAAATAGTCTCTCTTCCTCTCACTTATCTAATCCAAAAGGATTTAGCCTAGTACTTATCATACATACTGCTTAGAGAAAACAATCCGTCCAGCACTATGCGCCTTCCATGGCATCTGCTGCACAAATCCAGCGTCCCAGAATACTCACCGACTTAACCACACTTTCTGAGTGAGGTCACTGACACAGGCAAGAGTAAGAAATTAATACAGGCAGGCTGGACATAAAATGAAATCCAGACTCATCTTTCCGTTGACCTCAGGAACACTGTATCAGGGATAATTCTGCCTAAAGCCATGCTTAAAGCCAGGGTGATGATTTTAAAATGCTGTGCCAATTGGCAGGGGAAACAGGGAATGACCTAACAGGAGTGGTGCTTGGAACACATACAAGCCCGGGATTGGAAACAGGGAATGATCTAACAGGAGTGGTGCTTGGAACACATACAAGCCCAGAAAGGCTTCCCTGACTTTGTCCTGTTAGAACATGGGAAGCATAGAAATTAATCCAGCCAAGCTTCTAGGGGAGGGATGGTTTAGTTTTATTTTCAGCTGTAATTCATGTTTACCTAGCCCTTGCCAAAAACTGCCTAACCTACCACCAAAATGATTTCCCCAGCCACCTCACCCTCCTATGTGTACAACATCATCATGTACATTTCTATGCTCCCCAAGAATGACTTCACAGCTGTTAAACATGCCAAAATATTTCTCTTCTTATGCACCTCTGTCAGACCCCAAAATAAAGACAGTATGTGATGACAAACACACCAAGACAGCTCTAAGCCATCACTTATAGCAATCTAGATAAACTAAAGGATGTTCTTGTCCATATTTCTTATGCAAGTCTGCCTCCAAAGGAGACAGCCTGGGACTTCAGATACTAAATGCTGCTGCTGCTATAGATTTTGAAGGAGATCTCAGAAGCAACACTGCGCCTACCATACCCAGATACTCAATCCTTTCAAGCTAGAAGGAGTGAAGTCACAGAATCACAGAATTTCTGAGGCTGGAATAGACCTCCAAGATCATCAAGTCCAGCCATGACTTCAGCTAGACTTCCACCATGACCTCAGCTAGACCATGTCACAAAGAGCCACATCCAGTCTTTCCTTAAACACCTCCAGGGATGGTGACTCCACCACCTCCCTGGGCAGTCCATTCCAGAGTTCTATCACCCTTTTCCTGAGGAAGTGCTTCCTAAGATCCAACCTAAACCTCCCCTGGTGCAGCTTCAGGCCATGCCCTCTCGCCCTGTCACTAGCTGCCTGGGAGAAGAGCCTGGCCCCCACCCGACTACAACTTCTGTTCAGGTAGTTGTAGAGAGTGATGAGGTCCCCCAAGTCTCCTCCAGGCTGAACAACCCCAGCTCCCTCAGTCTCTCCTCATAAGACTTTCCCTCAGTCCCTTCACCAACCTCATCACTCTCCTCTGGACCCGCTCCAGCACCTCAATATCCTTCTTGAAGTGAGGGGCCCAGAACTGCACACAGTACTCGAGGTGAGGCCTCACCAGTGCCGAGTACAGGGGCAGAATTACATCCCAGACTGCTTCACTGCTTGTTCTCAGACCCACTGGCCACACTATTCCTCACACAGGCCAAGATGCCATTGGCCTTCCGTGCCATCTGGGCACACTGCTGACTCATGTTCAGCTGGTAATCAACCAGTACTCCCAGTTCCCTCTCTGCCAGGCCGCTCTCCAGCCACTCATCCCCCAGAGTCTACGACTTCCTCAATTCCTAGGTCTGGTATTTGCATCTAGGTGTTGTTCATAGGTTACAATGGTGAATGTGAACTCTACTGCTGCTCTGAAAGTCAAAAGGAGAGAAGTAATCATCCTCTTCTGCAAGATTATGAGCAGTGACAGAAAGCATCTTCCCCCTAATTTCTGGTTTGGGTTTTTTTTGATTGTTTTTGTTTGCTTGTTTGGTTTTTTCTGCAGAGCAGCAGGAGGCTCTAAAGGAACAACAACAGTGCAGTGCAAAATCTTCTCTTTCCCTATCACAGAGGGAGCAAAACCAACCACATACAACAGAAAACGTGCTTCTTTGCTCCCTCTGTGAGGTAAGAAAGACAGGCAGGACAAGAACACTAACTGAAGCCATGAGTGGCACACTGATAGCTCAATCACTAACTTGCTCTGCAGCTTTTGGGTAACTCATCTCATTTCTGTGTCTCTAGGAAAGTGGTCAATATTGCAATCCTTGCAAGTCCTTTATTAGGCTACATGGCAACAAACTGATAAAGGTCTGATGCAGAGAAGAAATGAACCTCACTTTGCATTTCTGTAGAGGCCAGTTGATTATTGTGGCTCAAACACAGTAAGGTGCTAATTAACCGAGTAAGAGGCTGACTGCATGAAGATTGACACTCAGGAGCATCTAACTGTAAATGCACTTCACCTGGTCTGCATACTGTAACTCAGTAGGTATTTTCACCTTATTAGAATTCTTTCCTCCCCTTTTCTGTCAGTGTGACTCAATCTCATAGAGAAAAATAATGGGCCTTTACCAAAGTAGGCATCCAAAAATATCACTGAAAGGTATACCATCCAGCATTCAGATTTTTTATTCTATTCCCCTGGCTACATTTCTGGAATTTCTGTTAAAAAAATCAGAAAAGAATCACATTCTCACAGGACAGATTCAAAAAGGATGGCAAAACCTTCTGCCCAACTTCCAATAAAGCCAGTGGTATGGGTAGTTGGAATTTCCATTCTCATCAAATACAAAACACTTTACTCTTTACTGCATTGGCTTGCTATTCCAGCTGCTGTAAATAGCTTCTTTTCAGCTAAAGAAAGTGTCCCTTGCATAAACCCAGCCTGAAGCAAACACCACTAAAGCAATTTTTAGAAGTACTTCTAAAGCAACTAAATATCCTGGGTGAGTGAAGGTCAGACTGATAAATGAATCAAGCTGAACAGGTATAGTTCACATTAATTTGTCATGAAAAAAAGAGATGCCACGTACCTGATATGGAATCCGTAATAAAATGCAAACTCTGGTTGTCATACGCATACCTTGCTGATGAATTATTTGGCAACTCTGGCTGATTTACATTCTTATTTTCTAGTGTTTTTTCTTTATCCGTTTGTCACACAGGACATTGACAAAGAATGAACAAAAGGAGTAATTTAGCAGTATAATACAGCAATGCCTGTGCTGTGTTATCTATGGGGACTGAATTTAGGACCTATGCAGGCAGCAGATTGGGAAGAGAAAAGGAAAGAGGGAGGTGGAAGGAGCAGAGGGGAAAGAAACAGAGAAAGAGCTAAACCCCCACTTCTATGATCTCCTTATGCTTTGGTTTTACATCTGAATCTGCAATTGGTTGAACAGCTTTGACTTCTCATTAAGCAATAGAGGAAGTAACCCCAGTTCCCCCCCCCCCCCCTAAAACCAGGTAAGTTCATAAGATCAACTCAGATGGCTGATTCAGGCTTTTTGTTTGGGATAGAAAAGCTAACCCTGATGAAGTGGAAATCTCCACTGCACTACAGCAGTCTTCCCCTACTGAAATGACTGTGAGACTCAGTACCACTTTGTGTTATTATTCCACCTTCTGCAATCACAAGTGAAAAAACCACCTCATATGGTTTGGAAGGTGTAACACAACCACTGTACCAGCTAGAGATTTTTACTGATGAGTGTTAAACTAAGTGCATGTATATTACAAGTGCATTGCCATTACAAGCCATATAGAGGACAACCAGGGGTTCAGGCCCAGACAGCATGTGTTTATGAAAGGCAGGTCCCTCCTGACAAACCTGATCTCCTTCTATAACAAGATGACCCAACTATTAGATGAGGGAAAGGCTGTGGATATTGTCTATCCAGGCTTTTGAAAAGCATTTGACGCTGGTCCCATAGAATTCTCATGAAAAAAATGGCTGCTCATGGCCTGGATGAGCATATGATCTGCTGGATCAAGCACTGGCTGGACAGACAGGCCCAAAGAGTGGTGTGTCAATGGAGTTAAATGCAGCTGCAGCCAGACACAAGTGGTGTTCCTCAGGGCTCAGTGTTGGGACCATTTCTGTTTAACATCTTTATTGATCATCTTGATAAGGACATGCGTATCATCAGTAAGTTCATAGATGACACCAAGTTAGGTGGAAGTGTCAATCTGCATGAGGATAGGGAGACTCTACAGAGACTTGGATAGATTGGATCAATGGGCCAACATTAACTGTATGAACTGAAAGGACATTGTAGAGAGGTTGGTGCTGGTCTCTTCTCACAGCTATTTAGCAACAGAACAAGAGGGAATGGATTCAAGCTGCAACAGTGTAGGTTTAGACTGGACATTAGGGAAAAAAATTGTCACAGAGTAGTCAGATACTGGAATAAGCTGCCCAGGGAGATGGTTGAGTCACCATCCCTGGATGTGTTTAAGGGTCATTTGGATGTGGTGTTGAGGGACATGGTTTAGGGTGAACTTTGTAGAGTAGTGTTAATGGTTGGACTCGATGATCCCAAGGGTCTTTCCAACCTAAATGATTCTATATGATCTTTATTGACTGCATTTAATAGTTTCCCAGCTTTATGATGCATTTATCTTCTAAACTTTCCAGTGAGGAAGCAGAGAAAAGCTAAGTGACTTGTTCAAGCACACAGAGGAAGCATGGAGAAGAACGAGGAATGGATCTGACCTGAACAGCCCCAATCTTTAGATACAGAGCTCTGCATGCAGAGCATGCTCTGCTTGTGCCACAGAATCAAGCCACCTGCTGAACCAACAATGCAAGAAGAAAAGTCACAAAGAGAATCATAAGGAAATACCACTCAACAACCTAGATCTTGGGAAAAACTATGACTTCTTTCCATGGCTCTCCTCTCTGACTGCTGATTGCTTGCTAACAAGCTCCAGTGATTTCAGCAAGGCACAGGTTTACTCCAAATGCCCTCAATGAAAGATTGAGGAACCAGGTGAACCAACTCTATTCACTGTCAAATTCAGTTATGAGAAATTACTTATTTTCCTGCTGCTAAGACAAAACTCTTAGATATCATGAAAGATTAATGATAAGAACTGTCTCACCCTTTTGGCTGTTCCCATCTTCCTGTTATTTATATGACTTGAATTATCAGAAATAAAACCCATCTAGGTAATCACCCTTAATAATGGTAGATAAATTTGATTTTTAATTGCTGCAAGATTAAAAAAAAAAAATCTCCAAATTAAAGTGCACAGTCACCATCAAAACAGGAATAGCACATGACATAACTCCCCCAGAAGCACATAACACAAGGAGTCAGTTGCAATGCAAGCACCAGAAACTAGTTCAATACTGCATCCCCTGTGAGCTGTACAGTAACAGCAATCTTTCCACCAGAAAACATAGTTGGCTCTGAAGCCACATCTCAGGAGCTGGGGTATTTGTTGTGTGCCTTACAGAAGTAATTAGTTATTGCTATGCTGCATTCACCAGAAAGCTTCCCCTTCAGCAACCCGAAGATGGACCCACACTGTTTTCTAAATGGTGATAGAAGTAAAAGTAAACCACACAACTTTTTTTTTTTACTATTATTATTTAAGCCAGTAATGCTTGCAATAAATAGTGAGCCAGTAGACAGAAATTCTAGTACCTTATTGCCAGATTTATAGCACGCATTTTTCACTTCACCCGATTTAGGTGACCCTGACATAAGAAGACTGTACACAGGTTAGAACCTGAGTTTTCAGAATCAGCGTAATTGACCTCATAAAGAAAATAAATCACTGATGCTAAAGTAACAGTGAGATCCAGCCTTCCTCATGTGGAGAGTTACCAGTTTGTGCACCTGTTACTTTCAGAACCCAGTCTCCCTCCTTCAGAGCACTGGGAAATCTACAGGTAAGTAATAAAAGAGCTCCCACAGAACTTCTACCTTAAGTTCTGTATCGACATGGTGCATGCTCAGGATGCATGCTTCAGGATGGCTTGAACCAGCTCTAGTCAGACTCGGTCATTTTATCTCTCAGCTACCCTGCTCTTGGCATCTTGTTTCACAGGTTATCAACTCCTGGAAGCTGAGAATCTGTTCTGCCTCTGTGCAACACATGCATAAAATAGGAGACCTAGGCCAAAGCTTGTGTCTCTGTGGATTACTGTCACACAACATAATAAACACATGTAATAAGTTCTCCATGTGCCAAACCCACAGCCTACAGTTCATTATCTGTGGGTTCACAGAAGCCCATCCAGTCTGCCCCTAAACTCATGCTCTGGACTTCTGTTGTAGTTAAGAACATAACATCTGATCATATGTAGCTACCAGGCAGGCCTGACCCTACGTCTCTTGTCCAGCTAGTAAGTGCACAAAACCAGCGCTGATGGTGCTCTAAGTAAGCAGAAACAGACCAGCTGACACAAGGGAAAGTGGTGGGTGGTTTGGATCTCACAGAAACATGGAGGTCAATGAAATTACACTGTATCTGCCTTACCAGCATGTAGTTCTTCATCTGGCTACTGGCAAACATAAGAGCCACCAACGAAGAGGTTTCATGCATTGCCAACTTGCTGGTCCCTCACTGGTGTGATAAAACTGGAAGCAGAAACAACTGAAGTGTTAAGCAAAAGATGAGGAGATGGGTAGAGACAAGGGAAGAGGTAAGAAGGTGCAAAGAGTAAAAATAGAGAAGATGAGAAAGAAAAGATGTGTCTATAAACTGAACGAACAGTGAAAGGGGTCATGGGGATAGTTAATTCACAAAGACATTGGGATTAGCCAATGCTGAGAGATTGAGAGAGGAGGAACAGGAAGAGTTGGGAAAATAAGATTCAATATAAATACCATCCTAATATTAAAAAACATACCCTATGAGTAAAAAGCAACTAAGAGTGGGGTCACAGCAACAAGGAGAAGCCCAGCTCTCTAACTCCTGTGGGTAGTGACTTCATGCTTTACATTCCTGGCCTTGTTTTGTGAGAAAACAAGACTTCTCACACATGTCATATTCCTGTCCACTTAGACCCAAATAACTTTGGAACTTCACAGGTTATTGAAGCCAGACTCACCAGAAAAGCAAAGCTTCTAAACACCTCAATACCTTTACAGACAGGCAACCAGCAGGGAAGAGAGATCCCAATATGCTTACCTTATGTTATGTATCAGGAAACCTGTATTAGGAACAGAAAAAAAAAAACAACCAAAACCAAAACCCAAACAACAAAAGCCACAAAACACCTACCATAGGGAATGAGAGCCTGGCCTGGATTCATTACATGACCTCAGGCAAAAGTACCATATAAATTTTCAGATACTTTGAAGAGTTGTCAGACAAGCTTTGCATAGGATTCTCCTATGCATCCACACAGACAATCCCCCCGGAATTCTGGTACTCAAGTTTTGTGCTAACAGCTTGTGGTGGACACCAGATGCCCACCAAGCTGCTCTATCACTTACCCCTGCCCCCCTGCCTCAGCTGGACCAGGGGGAAGAAAAGAAGGCGAAACTTGTAGGTTAAGACAAAGCAGTTTAATAAAAAGCAAAGGGAGGCAGTGTGTGCAGGAGCAACAGAAAAGATGATTAATTCTCTACTTCCCATCAGAAGGTGATGTCTGCCCCTTTTTCCAGGAAGCAGAGCTCCAAACGCATATTGGTTGCTCTGGAGGACAAGTGGATACACGCCTCCTCCTTTTTCTACCTTTTATTGTTAAGCTGGCATCATGTGGTACGGAATATCTATTTGGTCAGTTTGGGTCAGCTGTCCCAGTTGTGTCCCCTCCCAAGATCTTGTCCACCCCATCCCACTGCAGGAGGAATGTTGGAAAAAACAGCCTTGCTGCTGTGTGAGCCCTGCCCAGCAGTAGTCACAACATGGGTGTGAGCACCTGCTCATGTGTGTGAGCATGGGTGTCAGCACCTTTCCGGCCCTCAGTGCAAAGCCCAGCACTGGGAAAACTGCTATGGGGAAAATTAACTCCATCTCAGTCAGACCCAATACCTTTATTCCATACCATTTGCATCACGCTCAGACTCCACATAATACATCTTCAACCATTCCATCATATCTAATTCTCGTTACTGAAGTTCCTTCTTACCAACACTTACATCTTAATCTATGTACTTAAACCATCTTTATACCCAACATATAAATATATTTTCTTTAACTACTAACCCCCATCCTTTAATAGATAGATATTATTCCCCTGTTATATGGTTTTTTCCACTTCTCCAGATGTTCAAAACAGGCAATGACTTGGGCCCCATCTGTCAGGATGGATGTTTGGGACAGGAGAAGCAGTATGTTCCATTGCTGGACACCTAAAC
The DNA here is from genome assembly GCA_033439905.1 of Ceryle rudis. Lineage (NCBI taxonomy): Eukaryota > Metazoa > Chordata > Aves > Coraciiformes > Cerylidae > Ceryle > Ceryle rudis. The sequence continues at coordinate 45,252 of JAAGNO010004546.1, read as the reverse complement.
AGGCTGGGTTTGGGTCATCATCACACTCATCCAGTTCTTTGCAAAATCCACACCTCACTGCATTTCTTGCAACATACAACTCGCATCACAGATTACTTTTCCAAGGTTAAAGTCTCCTTGAGATATATGCCAGGTCTTCCCATCCTTCCACATTACCCACCAAGTATACCCAGGTCCTTGAGCAAAGACAATCCCACAAATGGGTTTTCCCTTTCCCAAGGGAGAAACAATCCACACTGCCTTTGCCAGCCACTTCCCTGCATGCACTACAGGGACCTCCTCCCACCTTATGCAGGGGTTTTGTTTGGGCAGGACCAGGACAGTTAACAGATCTCCTGCTGTTAACCAGCCATGTGGCTTCTGCTAAATTTATATCCCAGTGCTTCCATCCCCCTTGCCCAAGGCTCCCAACATAGTCTTTAACGGCACATTATAACTTTTAGTCTTTCCAGAGGCTTGTAGTTGATATGGGATGTGATACACACACTCAATGCTGTGTTTCTTCGCCCAGGAGTTTATGAGGTTATTTCAGAAATGCGTCCCATTGTCTGATTCAATTCTTTCAGGAGTACTATGTAGCCATAAAGTTTGCCTTTCAAGGCCTAAGATGGTGTTTTGAGCAGTGGCATAATATAGAGGGTATGTTTTGAGCCAACCAGTAGTTGCTTCCACCACAGTGAGTATGTAGCGCTTGTCCTGGCATGTTTGTGGCAGTGGTCCCACACAGTCAATTTGCCAGGCCTCACCATATTGAAAACCCAGTCACCACCCTCTATTCCAGGGAGACTTGCATGGCTCACATGATTGCAGCACGTTTCACATTCATGAGTGACCTGTGTGAAGGCCTCCATGGTCAGGTCCACCGTTCAATCACAAGCCTATCTGTATGTTGCATCTCTCCCTAGATGTCTTGATGTTTCAAGGGCCCATTGAGCTACAAATAGCTCACCCTTATGCACCCCGTCCAGGCCCAGCTGAGCTACTTCAATCTTGGCAGCCTTGTCTACCTGTTCATTGTTTCAATGTTCTTCAGTGGCATGGCTTTTGGGCTTGTGAGCATCTACATGACACACCTTTAAGCCATGATTTCCACTCAGGCAGCAATGTCCTGCCACTATGCAGCAGCCCAGATGGGTTTACCTCTGTGCTGCCCATTGGCCTTCCTCCACTCCTGCAGCCACCCCCATGAAGCATTAGCCACCACCCAGGAAACTGTGTAGAGACAGAGCACTGGCCACTTCTCATTCAGCAATCTCTAGGGCTAGTTGGACCACCTTAAGTTCTGCAAATTGACTTGACTCACCTTCTCCTTCAGTGGCCTCAACGAATTGTCTTGTGGGACTCCACACAGCAGCTTTCCACTTCTCATGGTTTCCTACCACATGACAGGATCCATCAGTAAACAGAGGATAATGCCTTTCATCTTCTGGTAACTCACTATATGGCAACACCTCTTGGGAACAAGTCACCACCTCCTCAGGTGGTGCTCCAAAATCTCTGCCTTCTGGCCAGTCCATGGTGTCTTCCAGAATACCTCGATGGTTGGATTTCTCCAGTTGAGCTTGTTGCATGATCAATGCTACCCAATTGCTCCATGTTGCACTGACTGCATCATGTGTAGAGGCAATGTTTCCTTTGAATATCCAGTGAAGCACAGGTAATCGTGGTGCCAAGAGGAGATGTGCCTCTGTACCAACAACTTCTGATGTGGCTCAAATGTCCTCATATGCTGCAACTATTTCTTTTTCAGTTGAAGTGTACTGGGCTTCTCATCCCTGATACCCCCAACTCCAAAGCCCTAATGGTTGACCTCGTTTCTCCTGATGTTCACTGCCAGAGGCTCCAGGTGAGACCATGCTCTGCAGCTGCTGTGTATATTTCGCACAGATGTTCCCATCTGAATAGGACAAATAGCTACTGAATGAGCTCTCTCCTGTCTGATGTGCTCAAAGGCTTGTTGTTATTCAGGGCCCCACTCAAAATGGGTCAGACCCCATACACAGTTCTTTCCTATAAAAGTGCCCTTCTTAGAGCTTCACAAGCTGTCTGCCTACAGTTTTGCGGAACCTGCCACCTCAGACACCTGTCTGACTTGTAGGTATTGCAGAGCTGAATAGCACAACCTCCCAAACCTCTGCACATCGCATTTATAGACTCCCATCTAGCAAGCTGCTCTTGGTGGAACAGTAGCTACAAGCAGGTGGCTAGGGCAGCTGCCTGTGCAAGAGAAGACAGTCGTGAAGTCATCTGAGCTTCTTTGCACCTCAGTTTTGTCCAACAGTTTAGTAAGGAGATTTTCCTTGTCAAGTAATCACTTTCTGGGAAAACAATACCACAGAAACGACTGCATGCACAAACAGCCCCTCAAAGGTACTTGAAAGTGCTGCGTTGTTTCCAGCACTTATCAAACATGCATATGGATTAGGAACGCAACAGAGTATTTCTGCATTTTGCATTGCGGTTACTAGTTACTTCAAAGCCATCTTTGTGAAAACTGCAATACAGAGTAAAGTATCAGGCGTAGCCTTTCCACTTGGAAGTCGTATCCTCTATACTACTTTGAGATTCCATCTCTTCTCATTGCAGCTGCCTGAAAACAGCCTGAACATGAATCATATTAATAAAATACTAATCTGCTTTAATTGAAGTATTTTCCAAGCACACATAATAAGGTAATAAGAAATGCCCTAAAGATAATTTACCAAAGAGCATTGAAGCCAACATAAACCTAAATATGACCATCATAATTGCTTGGCAAAGCATAAGGGAAAAATAAAGACCCATGGGACCTGCAGTTCCCCACAGGCTCACAGCCTTGCTACCTTATGCTCAGACAGTACGAAAGTGCCAAGACAAATAGGCTGGATGGATTTTTTCAGTTCAGCAGTGTTTTGGAGAGTACTACTTGAATATAAACAGCATTGCTTAACAATGAGAGCTGATCCATACAACATGTTTCTGAAAGCCACCTCTTTAAAGCCCGTGTGCACTTAATGAACGGCTTCTTCCCCTCCCTCTCCTCCCTGGCTCCAGCTGACAAAGGCCTACGGTTCTGCTTTGAGAGCAGAAGGGAAATTTGGTTGGCTTGAAAATCGAATTTCATTCCCAAAAGAGATATTTGTATCTTTTTAATCCACATATTTCTGCTCTCCTGTGACAGTCACTCACTTCCTACAGCCTCCCTGAGCCTAGTGTTGGTAGCTCAAAGCCAGAAAGAACCATTCATCTCAGGCAAACACAATAAAGTTTGATTATAAAGGGATTATAAATCTTGCAAATCAAAAAAAAAAAAAAAAAAAAAATTTCTTGGGAGAATTAAGCAAAACCCAAGGGATTAATCTGAAAGAGAAGATTTTGAATCTCCAGAAGGATTCACTTTACTAATGCTATCTTCCTTTGACATTGCTAGGAGCACTATGAAAGGCCTTTAGCCTCTTTATTTGCTGTTCTCACATCTTAAATTGAAGGGTGATGATAAATCTTTAACAAATATCACACTTACACTTCCCCTCTCCAAAATTCAGTTGAAGTAGGAAAAACAAGTGCAAAAAATCCAAACCAGTTTTAAATAACCAGAATTAAAGTCCTATGCTACCTTTCTGCACATTCTTTGAGGTAATCATTTCACTCGCACCCTGCTCCTTTGCATTCCAATCTACAAAAGAGTTTAATTTAATACTGAAAATATTTAAATACTTTGAAGTACTAAATGTAAATAGGAAGTCTCCCCCGTTTTAAAACCCTAGGTATTTTGTCTCCTCACATTTTTCATCTACCTTTAAACAAAGCAGAAGTAAATCCAGCTCAGGATTCAGAAAGAACTGACCACAGGATATTACTCCTACACAAACAAATTATTTATGCCGATTAATAAGTAGCAGCCACTTCTTTGATGGAGCATGACTGCTTTAGCAAAATGGAAAATTTTGCAAAAGATATCCAATTCAGTAAAAAAAGTTTCCTTTTTAACTGTGAAAAAAAGAAAACCTTTTTTTTTCATTTTTTCAGCAAAAATCAAAATCCAGTTTCAACAGGGAAATAACGCCTTGGGGTCTGTCATGAAAAAAAAAGAAAGAATATTTTCCTCAACCTACTAGCACCCGCTTTACAGCCCTCCTTAATACAATCCTGCCTAGCAAAGTCTTAGGGTGTGGGTTTTGGGAGATTTATCCCTCCACTGCCCCAGGCCTGTGCATGGGATGCAGCTGTGCAGAGCAGCCTCTCTCCCTCCTCCCTCCAGGGAAACGGGAGCAGCAGAAGCCACTGCCTGCACCTCATACCTATCAGTCAATGTGCTGAAACTCACTGCACCTCATCACTAATTAAGAAAGACTTGTTTTCTCTCCTCTCCCAATACCATAAAAAGAAGAAAATAGCTAGTGTTAAATCAACAGTACAGCACTAACATCTTGAATGGTATGTAAGTCCTTACTGACATAAAAGTATTCTTTAGGGAATGCTTAAAATTCCAGTATGCAAAATGGTTGAGAAAATTCTGAGTAAGCTGACTTTTACTACATTTTCTTTTTAAAATGTTTATATTGAAGCCATTTAGAAACTGTTTTTCAACAGCTTGATCTCCCCACCCCTTTCATCTCATGTTCTAAGACTAGCCCTGTATTTCAATAACAGCACCCCAAGCACATCATCTTCTAGAAGTGCAAGTTCACCAGCAGTCAAAAAGGATTCACCTTTCTCTCAGATGCTCACATTCAGCAGCTATCTTCAGATGAAAAATAACCTCTCAGTGACAGTTGTTACAAAAAGTATTTGCCCTTAGAATTAACTGAAACCTCAACAAAATTATATTTAAGCAAAAAAACCCCAGTCATATTAATCATAACAAGTCAGGGCACGTCTGTATGACACAAGGTAGGGGCAGGCAGGAATACCCAACCTAGCTCTGAATTTCAAATGACTGCACGTGCTTCACACCAGGCAGGTCTCCCACTCCCAGTATCGGAACGCAGCCATTTAAAGTAGAGGAATTGGAAAGAGAGGAATATGAATATTTTAAAAGCTCTGTGAAAGCAAAGCAGTGGCAATCGAAGACTGGAAGCATTCCACCTTAGTATCTCCAGTTCAGTGACTGCAGTGTTTACAAATTACACAAAATCAAAGCATTTTCTTTGGAATTATGACAAAACAAAATCTTTTAAAAAAATTTTAGCAAGAAAAATCCACAATGAATTAGTTCAGTGTAGATCTGGCCTGATCTGCCTGGTTTTGTGCCAATCATGCTAAATCAATTACTCCTACTGCCTCACATGGGACCATACCAAGAAAATCATAGACATGGTTCTTGGCCAGTCAAAATGGGATTGCTTTTGTCCTCCTGCATGTTGGCATGCTTCAGACTGACACAAAAAAAGGAGCAGATGGAAGTACATTGCACTGGGTAGAACTCAGAATAGATTTTTGGCTACACAAGACAACAGTAGTCTCTGGAGACTCTCAATTACATGTAAGAAATTGTAAGATTCCAGTTGAATTCTAAAAATACACCATCTTTTCTGACAAGCAAACATATTATATTTAGATCATATTCACATTTAGAGGGAATGCTGCTGTATTTTATGTGACAATAGGGAAACTATCGGTTTTAATCATGCACTGGACTAGACATGTCACAAAACCAATTTGTCAGAGATTTTATGGACAGCTTGGGATGAATTTCACACACATACACAAGTTAGTTATTCGGGTTTAAAAAAACCAAACCAGATTACGTACTAAGCCAGATACTTTGTTGGTTACCTTACATGTATGACTTACCAAGCAAATAAATGACCCAGTGAGTCAGATCTATTACTTGCTGATGTATTATCTACTGAATCAGATACATCATCTCTTCAAAAGAAAACTTAGTTTCTTAAAACAGTGGTGATTTATTGCCTTATATGTCACACAGCATGGTGAGCTATACTAGATCTATGCTGGCTGAAGACAACATCCCAGGACACAAAGGATGCACTATGAACCAGTAATTGAAAGAACAAAGGTGATGCTTTAATAAGCAAGCAAAGATCAAATGAAATTCAGAAGGAAGTAATCCCCTGAACTTACAGTGAGACCACCATCCAACACTGTAGACACAAGAGCTGTGAGCACCTTAATGAATTACACAAAGGGCTTCAAGAATACTTTATGGTCTGGAAAAAGAACTTGCTTTATAAATGAGGCATCAAGACACCTAATCTATTTTGCTTATCGAAAAGTAAGCTAAGAGTCTAAAACTTATCTAATAGAAGAGATTTCAGAAAGTGAATGGAACTTTGACAGGAACATAAACATACACTGTGGTTGAAACTTAGAAATAAAGTACAAATTTTAAACTAATTAAATAATATTCAGAACCCTGCTACTTAGGGATATACTTCTCTTCCTCATCTGAAGTCTTAAGCATTTTAAAACTATGGAACTTTAGAAGTGTGGAAATTTAAAAATTATGTTCTAGATTAACCTTAAACTATGTGTAAGAGCTAAGAATCCTGTGGTCTGTAGCAGGGAGGACACCTGCTATGTTCTGGTTTTAGAGTCTACCTATCTGCAGAGGTCACACAGGTAAACAATTGTTAAATTCTTATTAAGTCAATCTTCCTGTGCCTATATTAACACATACAGGAACCAAGAACTTAAATCATTACATATACTGTATATTAACATACTAAACCTTACAGCAAACAGCACACAGTGGGTGGTAAACATGTCATCTGCTTATTGGAAGCTCTTCTCTCAAATACTGGGAAGGTTTGCATTAGATATAAATCCATCCAATTCTCTAAGGAAGCAGCACAGATATGTGACTGGATTTTTGAGAACTGAGAACTGTATTCTAATCCTCATCACTGATTTTCTGTACAATTGTTCTAAATTTCATTCTCTCATTTTAGGTTGTTGCCTTATCCATTAAACAGGACTAGGGCTACTTCAAGTGTTTATCAAAGTACATTGGTGTATGTGCCCCAAAAGTGCTGTGTTAGTATTAAACAGGGAGTCGTCATCTCTGGTAGAAGGAAAAGCCTCAGGGTGAAAGCTGCTGTATTTAGTCAATATAGAGCCAAGGCCAGTGGGTACCATTAGCTCTAAACTGGCTGATGAAAGCTGGAGGTGGAAGCCTTGCAACAAGACACATGAAACAGCCATTCTGGACTTTAACAGCTCTGCTTTTTAGGACTAAAAAGCTTTATCAGATCATGTTGTTACTTACTCAGCCTGCACACTGCACTGGCAGCCGGGAAAAGGTGGCCTGTTCCCAAACACATATGGCTGCTTTGTAATCCAGCCTAAGCATAATAGCCATAATTCTCCAGCACTTTTAAAGGCTATAGTGCTGTTACTGTATATGGCACAGCAAAGCCAGGAACCAGATGTGCATGCAGAATGTACTAAACACAAGGAACACATACACAATATTAACAAAAACAAACCAGCAAAACACACACACACACACAAAAAACCAAAACATGTCACACCCCCCCTAAAATCCCACAATCTACAATCTGAAAAATATCCTAGAGTGTAGGGATACTGCCCAACTAGTGTAAAAAGCTGCCTTCCCCATACTCCCCTAGCAGTGACTAACAGTGGAGGAGAGCACAGCTGTAGGACAGAGCTTCCGGCAGTACACCAAGGAGACAGCATCCTATGCTTTTGGTCTGGAGTTCTCAAACGAGTGATTTGAACTTTATGTGTTTTCTCAAGACTGCATTACGCCAATTCCCACTGAAACCCAGCTCAAGCACCCTTACTCTGGATACACACAGCACCACAGGCACAAAGACTGTGCTAACTGTCCTCAGGGAGGTACAATAAGGTGCACATGGAATGTAAAGATAAGGTCACAGACGCTGCTAGGGGAGCTCTGTGTGCACCTCAGGGACGCTACACGGGCCTGAAAATGAAGAATGAGAGGGTGTTCCATGGCCATTGCAGCAGGCTGCCATCATACAGTGGTGTGCTGAAGGCAGGGCTATCAGCACAGGCCCAGCAGGTTAGGGAACTACAGATAACCACCAAATGTTCATTGGATCAATCCACACTGTCACAGCGGCTTGCTGCTGGAGAGGAGGATCTTGCCTGCTGCTCAGCATCAGCACCTCACTACAACCACTCCCTCGCAATGTTAATAATTTGTGGGGGGTTTCTTGCTCAGAAAAACAAAACACCTCCTGAGTGCTCATAGGCACAACTCCTGCAAAGGATAACAAACCCCAGAAAAGTGGTTACAAAACTGAGGCCCTCATAATGATTTCCTTTCAGTCATAACTGATTATAACCACACAACAGAATCCCAAGACATCACTAATGATAGTAGACTGTCAGTACACGAAATGCTACAAGACTTTGTGAATTAAACTCCATTATTGTCCTAAATTATAGATAAATTTCTCCCTTTCCTTGGTGATATGCAACATATTTTTTCTTCGGGGCAGTTAGGTGATGTCAGCACAAATTACTCCTTTCCACACAGTGAAGATCACAGAACTGGAGGCATTAAAGAAGCTTACAAAGATCAAATCTGAAGAGACAGAAGGAACTGCTTCCTTTGACTTGGAAATAACAAATTTTTTTGTGGCATGCTGGGTAAGGCAAAAGAAAAAACAAAACAAAACACAAAAAAAACCCACAAACTTAATTTGGGACGCTGATACAGCTTCAGAAACTTCATGCTTCAAAGCAAAATTGAGCTTGATTCTTGATCTAAAATAGAAAAAAAAAAAAACCAATAGAAGTGCCTGTCTTTAGATGATCATATCCCTCCACTAAATCTATACTGATGTGTAATAGTGAGATAACATATTATTATCAAGAAAACTAGGGAGCTCTGTTTTCGGCTTGGAAAAAAATGAATATACAATTTCATTTAGAGGGTTTTTCTAAATGGTTTCCTATTCTTTTAGTTTTTCCTAGTAGACTAAAGTTGAAAGAAGAGTAGAGGAATGCTAGTGGTTACATGTTGAGAAAGGTTCACAAGTTCTCCACAAGGTAAGGTTTGCAGGAGGTGTAGTATCTTTTACTAGATATCAAATGACATAATCAGAACAAAACTCCCAGGTCTTCAGCCATACGGCTCTATAAAATTTCTTGTTACTTTATATACAAATACTTAATTTGCAAATCCAAGAACAGAGAATTACTTCATTATCCTGCATAATTTTCCTTTATTATTATTTTATTATTGTACTGTGTGCACTAGAAGTCAAGCTCTTGGTTGCCATCTGCTGTTTCTTTGTTTACATTTCACCATTTTTATTAGCAAGGCCAGGTCAGGACAAGGAGTCTTGAAGAATTGTGAGGAACGGGCGCAAATGCTGCTTTCACACACAGCCTGCCAGAGACATGTGACCAAAAAAATTCTGGAAGGCTTTCTTAGTGAAATGTTTCCCAGCTATCCTCATGGAGAGTGTGTGATGCCTTCTCAAACCAAAATGCAGAGCAGGAGTAGGAAGTCTAGGTTTAGTAGTAGCAAGTCCACTAGATCGGCTACAGATCATTTTCTAGCTATAGCATTGGTATGAAAGCCTTCCTAAGTCTGTTTTTCTCATTGCCAGTTCTGTGCTGACATCCTGGTGACTGGCGGCACTCCCTGCTGTTACTCACTCCTATCCTGTACCTTGATGTGGGCACAACTAGAAAAAGATACTTAGTCTTCAACTCTGGCACCACTACCTTCCCCACTCGTGACAGGGTTCCCATTTCCCAGCTGTCTGCTGTAGTATCGGGCTTCAAAAGTAAGTCTCCCAATGCCTGATACTTTACAAGCTAAGCAGGTCAAAAAGCCTGAAATTAAAACTATTAAGTTTGGAGCCTCTTTCTAGGCAAAACTTAAGGCTGTTACTCTGTCTCCACGCGTGAAACCTTTTCCTCCAGTGTTTTCAGTTCTGTTCCTCTCTGCATTGCAACAGGAGCAGATCTGACTTGTACCCAAACAACTTTTAAGGGACTTTGAGGGAAGTCAATCATATTGAAGATTTTATGCTTATTGCACTCCCATATTTACAGAACCACATGCCCGGTATATCTGTCCTGGCTGCATTTTGTTACATTTAGCATGTTTAAATTTGGGCTTCTGACAACCCTTAATGTGATTTTAATGATCCTTACGCTGAGGTAATGATGATGCACCTCAAGATGTATTCATTACTCTAGCCACATATGCATCTTTGTCTCTAAGGAAAAGGGGGAGAAAAGAGATTATGAAGTTAAAAGGATGTTAATGATTATTAGTCCTGATGAAGCAGTATTGCCAACTAAGCTTCATGACACAAACCCAGCAAATGTTCCATTTGCTTCTTAAAGAATAAACATCTCTGGTAGTAGAAGTGTAAGTGTGAAAGTCACAGTAATACAGGGCTTCCTTGTGTTTTCATGATTCTTTTTCATCCCTTGCCATCCAAGGGTGGATGGCATTTTGGTGCCTTTAAAAACAGTAATTAATTTTTTTGCAAACCCTTATCTTTGCTTTACACCTGAGGAAACTGGAGCACTGAGCATGATGGCAGTTATTCAAACACAGCCCTGGAGACTCATAGCAGAGCTGACAACAGAGTCCATGCCTTTTGGCTCTCAGTCTTGTATCCTAAGCCCTTTTTTACTGCACTTTTCAAATTTGCTTATTTTGAAATGCAGCGGTTCCAAATAAAAAAAGGTATATCTCAAACAGTACAATTGTCATTCACTCTTCTCCTGTCTCTCCATTTAAAGGAATGTGCAGATACGGACATT
>JAAGNO010004546.1:0-34424 GCA_033439905.1 Ceryle rudis | reverse complement strand
GGCTGAAAGATAACGGTGGTGTTATCTTTCCCTCTTGCTCATCCTAAAACTATGTGTTTGTTTCCCTTTCTCAGTATATCTCAAACAGTACAATTGTCATTCACTCTTCTCCTGTCTCTCCATTTAAAGGAATGTGCAGATACGGACATTCTGATTACCTACATCATGAATGTGAGAAGAAACCTTGGGACCGTCACAAACAGTTTGGGTGGGTTTTTTTTTTTCTGGCATACAAGTGATCCCAATAACAGAATAACTCACATGCCGGTGACTCATCCTAAAAGCCCCAGTGTACAAACCAGCCATTACTATCCTGGCATTAGCCCAACACAGTGAAAGCAAGAAAGAAGGTAGCAGTGTGCAGGTCTGCCTCAGCAAAGAAGAGTGATGGTTAGAAATCAACCAACACTCTTCACAATTTTTCTGCACCACAACACTTTTGGGTTTTCCAGATGACCACGTATGCACCAGGAACGTAACTATTTCTATTAGCATCCTGCAGTAAAATTTACCAAACTCCTAAACCTCACATCACACCACAATCTGAGCAAGACCTGCAGGTCTGGCCCTGCAACATTAAATTCCACACACAGCTTGAAAATATCATGTGTGATTTATTCATAGCATCTGCTTTTAGTAGACAGTAGAGCTTTTCTCAACAGCTTACCAATTACTGCAGAAAACACGGCAGTAGTAAATGGTATTCAAAATTCTATCTGCACAGTTGAATGTGTATTTGCCTTAGTGCAGGTTGTTTACTCTTTACTGTCTTGACACTTGGATAGTTATGTTTTATATCACAGGAATGTTATAATTTTATAATTTATATTTTTTGGCACACAGAAAAAACAATTGCTTGCTGTAGAATTTTGCTATAGGACATTCCAGGTATTTCAGTAGAAAGGTATAAATACTGAAAAACTAGAAATAAATCCTTACTGACTGACTCTTATGTGCAGTTTGATAAAGCAGAATAAAGTGATTAGGATTAAAAGGGGCAATTCTACTAAAACTAGAAAACTTATTGTAATACCAAAAACTTGTGACTGGACCTTTACCAAGGGATGTGACACACACTGCTGTTCCATCCCAAACTGGAAACTGGGCAACAATTACAGTGATTTGGCAGGCAAGAAGCACAGTGTCTTAGAATAATGTAGCAAGGTAGACAAATGTAAGAAACAGAGCTTCCTACTCCTGGAATTTACATGGAGAGTTTTTACTTCAAGAAGAGCATACAACCGTGCTTCCACTGCATATAGGAACACAGGTATTGGCAAAGATGTGTTCTTAAACGTGCACATATTTAGTCATTTATTAATTTCATACAAAATGCAGTCATTGCAAGAATAGCTATGGCTTCATTTACAATATTTTCAAAGAATAGTTGAATATTATTTACCTGATAATTTGGTGGCATCCACAGCTGTTTCTCACTGTCATTTGCAAAAGCCTGATGGTATTACACCTTGCCTGAAGACAGCTTATTACAAACACCTCTACATATTGGTTAGAATCCATTTGGCAAGGCAAATGTAATTACATAGGTGCTGTAGAGTAAGCCTCTGAATGAAAACTAGTTCTTGGGTATAAAGCATCTACCTATCCAAAAAACCTTACTAAATTCCAAAGCTTTAGATTACAACATTATATATTTCATATATCCTTGGCCTTCCCACAGCTGTTTTGTGCAAGGACCTAGTTGGGCTCATCCATCTGACAGCTATTTGCTACAATGCCACAGTTTTGTTTTGCCCTGTAGACTTTAAATTGTGACACACTACAGCACTGTGAAATGATGCTGCAGCACTATAACTTAACCCAAACACATCAGCACCAGAACAGCTGAGGTATCACACATCTCTAATGGACATCTCTAATGGTCTGTAACTGCATTTCTAAGGGAGGGGAAAAAAAAAAAAAAAAAAAAAGCTGGAATGCAAAATTTTGGCTCCAGCACAGCTATTCTAATGAGCTCATTTAACCTGTGAGGGTGAGTAGGGAAAACTATGATTTTACCTGCAGGGGGACATGTTGGGTATTTGCAGAAGTTACTTGTAAGAAATTCAATTTTTCAGCCAATCCGAGAGTGAAGTATGCCTTGCTGCTGCTGAGATGAGCCAGGACCTTGCAGATACCCTTCAAGTTCACTCAGATGTAAGGTGTCACAACTACTGGAAACCAACTGTGGCTTACCTGGAAGTATTTATTTTTGCAGTCATCTCCCTATACCTGCACCCATCTCATTAAGGAGGCCAGCTGCACTGCAGGTTGCTTCCACTTTGAAAGCTCTAGCATTTCTCACTGGTTCTTTCCTAATGCAAGTAGCACCTTGAAATTGCCATGATAAACCCAGAAAAGGGGACTTCCAGTTTTCCTGGACACTTGGACATCTTGCACTCCTCCTACATTTAAGAGCTCTAATACCCTAAGGCATGCAAAGCATTACAGTACCAGGAACAACCCCCCAGCCAGTTCAGTGGATGGCTCTCTGCCATGCTATTCCCATGCTTGCACAGAGCATTAGAATGCAAATCCAGCATATCACATATGCTAATGTCTACTAAAAAGACTTTTAATTTCAGGAGCTCAACTTAATGAACAAACAGAATCCTGCAGCATCACTGTGGGGAAAATGATTACATAGCACAAGTGATCAAGGAAGATCTTCAGTGATCTGTCATAATGAATGAACACAAGTGAATGGCAAAGGAAGGAATATGGCCAGAGAGAAGAAAACCAGCTGTGGCAATTCTCCCTGTCCACCTCAGCTGCAGCAGCAAAAACAGTGCAATCAGTGAATGATCTGTGACCCTTTGGCTCTGTGATGGCCCACTGCTTTGGTGAAGTAATCCCAATCTGTTTTGTTGCACCTTGAGCTACTACTCAACTTGCAAGCAGCACAGATGGTACAAACACAGTAACTTTGAGGTTCATACATCTGTTACTCCTGTAACTGCTGCAAAAGCACAGAGGCTGGGTTAGCAGATGGAAAATTTGCCTTTGAGAAGAAACAGGTCAGGGGACAAACAGGTCAGATATCGGAAAGTAAAAACAGAGAAACAGATGAAGTCGTCTTCTCCAGCAGACGGGTACTTTGCACAAACACAACCTTAGTAACAGAAGGCACAGCCCCTTGAGAGCAATTCCCTGTACATCATGAAAGACAAACTTGCCCAGCAGGCTCAAGAGTGTTGCAAGGTCTCTGATCATACAGGCCTTTGACAAGGTACAAGCCAAGCATGCTGTAGTGAGAAGCAAGAAATGGAGGACTCAGCATAAACATTTTGCTTGGTACATACCTCCTAGGGTTTGTGACTATTAGAAAAGGGTAATTTCTGTGGGAAGGCTGTTTCTACATGCTGTTAATTAAATGGTGGAGGAGAGCAGAGAAATAATGTTATCTTATCATGTCTATTCACATGTACTCGCTAGAATTGCATTGGCTTTCTTCATCCAAGTAGATGTCCCCACAGTGACTTTTGTCCTGTTTGTCTCACTAAAACCATTCTCCTCCCCCTCAGTTTCCACATTATTTTGAGGTAAGAATTCTAACTCTCATTTAGAATCATCAGTTGGTTTGGGTTGGGACTTCTGAAGGTCACCTAGTCCAATCCCTCTGCAGTGAGCAGGGACATCTGTAACTAGAGCAGGTTACTCAGAGCCCTGGCCAACCTCACCTGGCATGTTTCAAGGGTGGGGCTTCTACCACCTCTCTGGGCAACACATGCCCATGGTGTCACCACCCTCAGCATAAAAAATGTCTATTTAGTCTGAATCTACCCTGCTTTAATTTAAAAAAAACATTATCCCTTGTCCAATCACTACAAGCCTACGACCAAGTCTATCCCCATCTATCTTACAGGCCCCTTCAAGTACTAAAAGGCCATACTAAGGTCTCCCCGGAGCCTTCTCTTCTCCAGGCTGAACAAACCCAGTTTAAATCAATTCCAGCTAAGAGCAATTCAGAGGGAAAAGGAAGTGATGAAAGCACAAAAAAAAAGAAAAAAAAAAAAGCCTTAAAATAACAAGCAGGAGCCAGCACAGAGGATCTCTGACACCAGACTGGACCTATTAATGAAGATAAACAACAAACAGTCCCATTTACATTGATATGGCTAACAATAAGGAACAGTGTACTGTACAAATTTTTGTAGTGTACAGAAACTATCAACCATCAATTCCTACACAGTGCACAGAGCTTATCATCTGAGATATTTGCATAGCATTAAGATGAAATAAATCCACCTCTAAACAAAGTGATCACATGTATATATGTAAAAGCTTACTAGTTACAAGAGATCAAAGTTTTGGGTTTTTTTTAAGTTGAAACAACTATAAAACCAGAGGGTATTCTATTCAATGTGTATTAAAGGAAATTGTTTGAGATTGTAGGTGAAGGAAGTTAAGAACGTACAAGCCACCCTTCTCATGGTAGAAGGCTGTGAACTTTTTAAAGAACTACTGTGATCCTCAGTGGAGGATATGGTATAGTTAACATACCTTGAGTTTTCAGAGTAAGAGAAGACAACACTTTAAGTCACTTCATCAAAGCTGACTTGTAACAGCTTAGTTTATCCAAGTAGAAGTCCATGCAGTGAGTGTTTTTCTATTTGTCTGACTGAATCCATTCTCCTACCCTAAAGAAATGAGCAAAAAATAATAAATTGACTATTTAGAAAAGTTACATAGATTGCAGATAGTACAATTACAAAAAAAAATTGAGTTGTTTTACGTATAGGTCTATGTCTGATGGCAGCTCCTTCAAAGACAAGGAAGTTATAACATATCAGCCTGTTTAGCAAAAATAAGAAGATGGCTGAAACATTTAGGGAGAAGGCAATGAGTTATTCGACACTACACCAACAACTTGCCTAATAACAGCAACAGGTGACCTTCTCCAAATAACTCCAGTCAAGTAGCAACTGTGCTAGATGCAGAAGTCTTATATGTTATGCTGGTAAATCAGGGATGCCTCCATCCCAGCCAATGGTGTTAAACTGTTAGGAGACAAGCCAAGAGCAGAACCTCATCCTGTGGCCAACTGAAGCAGAGAGGAACATCAGTATGGAGTTAAAACGGCTTTTAGAAGATTAGCACCTTTTTTTGTTTTCCTATCCAGGAACTGTGCTTGCAAAGGTCTGGCGAGATCTTCTTTCCCCTTCCTTCTACACAAATCTTCCCATGGCAAGTCCCAAAACACATGACACTTTAGACTCTGGTGAACTCTTCAGCTTTAAAAGATGACTTCTATAGAATTTCTCTCATGCTCCTCTGGAGTGTCTTTATAGCCATTGCTATTTCTCAACAGGCTGCTTAATTTTCTTCTGAAAATCCTGTCAAATGCTAATGACAGCAAATTCTCACTTCCTCTCCTGCTGCTCCCAGAAAGCCTTTTGGAGTTCTAGTATAGAGAGATGACTTGTGTGGGCCTTGGAGTGGAAAAGGGTTGACAGTAGGCAATCAACTTTTTCTCTTGACACAGAAAATTACCATCTGCTAGGGCTATAACTTACTGACGTGTCTTTCATTAACAGGTCTCCTGGCACGAAGTTATATCCAGGTCTTCCCACACAGCTATTCCCATCTATTGCACTTGTTAACCAGAAAGCCTTCTAAATGTTATCTAGTAGCAAGAATTAAGTAGTTTAGTTTTGCAGATCATGTTCCTTAGCTTGCTCTTTCATTTCCTCTTGTTCAACATTATCACATTACGTTCCCCCTTCTTATGTGCTTTTCCTCTTCACAAAGCTCTTTAAACAGCTGCAAAGGGGGAGGGACCACTACGCTCACGAAAACTCCACTTTGCAGAATGCTTCTGCCAGGTCCTACTGTCTGTCTCTTTCCAGGCTTTTAATATCTCCAAGATTCAGGTTTGCTTTTACATCTCTTCCTTGTGCAGCCCTGACAACAGAGCCTATTGCCAGCTGTCTTAACTGAAGAACAGTAATCCACCTCTTCTTGTTATTGCCATGAGGAATACGTGCACCCTCTTTCTCTTTGTAGTGGGCTCCTTTTATTTTAATGGTAAGTGATCTTTTCTTTCAGATACAGTTTGCAGAACAGCGATAGCTTTCGGGGCTAGGAGGTAGGACTGTGATATAAGCTGTCATACAATTTGTAACTATCATCTCTGTAGGCTGTAGACTTTAAAAGGATGCATGAAATTGATTATCTTAGTGCTGTTTCTGGCTTGTTTGGTACCAGCAAATCCACTATGATGGATATGGAGAGAGAATAAGTTGGACATAAAAAGACAGAACAGTAGGTGATGACAATCACTAAATAATATCCCTTTAGATGCTCCCAGGATCATCTGTGATGGGAAAAGCTGGTATTGTGCTGAGAGTGAAAAAATAAAAAATGAACCATGACATGAACCATAAATAAGACAGATCTATCCCTCTACAATTATTGGCTCAAGTTCATACATTTTGCAAAGTTCATACTTCCTAATTGCTTGATTAGTATGTAAATAGTTTTGATTAAGTTGAAATATGTAAATATATGCTAAAAAAAGCAAACATACATTAAGAACATTTACTTCAGTCTGCCAGGATTTCTTGCATATGCTTTAGCCAACATGCACAGCCCAGCAGCAGCATGAAATAGAGCATTTACCATGGGAGCTTCTTCCTACGGAGAGACTCCACTGAAGTGTTCAGAGTAAAACTGCAATCGAATCAAGACAAAAATCATATCTTTCCCATATTTACCTATTCATCCTACAGTTTTTTTGTTTCTTCAATCACTGAAGGCAACTTCTGCATTGTAACAAATGACGAGTGAGGACCTACTTCAGATCCTTAGATTATACACTTTTAAACACATTAGTATTTCTTTTTTATTTGCATTAATTGCAGCATAGCAATTAAAATAGTCTTTAAAATACAGTAAATTCACCATCACTCCTTTCGGAACAACAAGCATTCCAAATTGGCATGCATCATTCTAAGAGGTTGTATAAATCATTTTACTCCAGAGTATACTTAGAAGTAACAACATCACAGAGTAATTTCAGAGAAGATAATGAGATTGTCTTATTGATGCTTTTTCCTTGCTCTTTACCAGTTACAGACAGGAATATGGTATGTCACCATTGTCCACAGAAGTTGTTTGTGAGAGTGGAAAGAGCAAAAATTACAACATATGCTACAGTATATTATTTACAAACAAACACTATTTCAACATTTATTAAAATAACTGAACTCGGGGAAACGGACGAAACTTGTCTTTTTGCAATTGAGACAGCGATAACAGTGCACTTGCCTGCAGTTGTCAACATTGCTCCTTACTCTCTTCTGTGCAAATCACTCCAACATGTTTGTCATTATGCTGAAAATAAATAACACAGGATGACTAGTTACTTCATTTTATATATTAAAATTAGACCATGTAAAAGGGAAAGGTTGCACAGGGGAGTGAATAAAGTCTGTGCTTTTGTTTCTTTTGCGCTGAAATTAGAAGCATACTGATGCAATTTTGGTTTAATGGTCATGCTCCCGCAGAGAAAACAAACTTCCTGCAGAATGTGTACTGCAAGTTAAGTGGCAATTTGCTCTCCTTGTCATGGAGCAGATGTGTAGCGTGTTCAGTGAAGCTAAAACAATTTCCCTAGCCCAGGATCCACCCCAGTGAGTTTTCTCTATTACTGCTTTCAGTACACAAAAATACTCCACTCCCAAATTAGGACTGCTTCATCATTCTAGTTAAAATCATTTGTCTAAAAGCATCAGTCTACCCTCTGCAACATTTCTGCTGTGATTACTGCTATTTGGAAAAAAAAACAATCTGCAAGGAAAACGGTGCACTTCCATCTCTTCCAACTCTTGAGAATCAAAAGAGGAGTTGCAAATGCATGGCTACTGACATCATGAAATGCATATAGAGATGAATTTGAAAGCCTGGTAATTTTGTTCTCATTAGGTTCTATCTAGTTAATATATAGATTGGTAATGGAAAATAGATTATAAAAATTATACAAGAATCGCTCGTTTTTACACGTTATTTACAGAGAAATTGGCTTTAACAACCTTTCAGGTGGTGCACGGCTGACATCTAGTGGTATTTGACACAGGCACCTGAGTGTAGCCCGTTCGATCTTTATTTCTGATGATTAAGTTATTTAAAGGTAGGGATGGGATGGCAATTTTATAAAGAATTATTAATTACATGAACCCCTTCCCTAAGAACAGATAATAATTTCTTAAAGCAATTCATTATTTAAAGAGCCATTTTTTATAATTGCATCACCCGCATAAAGTTTATTGACAGAGTCAGCACTTCAAATGCAAGCAGTTCTCATCAGACATGTAGACCCCACAGTACGTTTGGATTTGCAGACCAGACGACTATGATTACTGAAACTAGATTGCAGAGAATAGGATTATTACAAAACCAGAATTAGCTTTCTGAAAATATTCTGCAGCTTCTACTTCTTACTCATTGTTTGGCAAATACTCTATATGCTGCAATATTTATGGAAAAAGTTTGCAACACAGTGAAAACGTATTTCACAGCTCGCACAAGAATTCACTGTCTTTTCTAGCAGCATTCAGTGCCCACCGCATGAAACAAAACAAATGACAATTTATATATATTTGGACTATAGCTACCTGCTTATGTGACTTGCATATGCAACAGTGGGCATGTTTGTTAAAAAACAAAACACACACACACAAAAAAAATCACTTCAACCAAGGTTCTCTCTTTAGCTACTGCAAGGCTTTTCACCTGTCCTTACAAACACAGATCCATTCACTCCGAGACTGTGGCGCCATTTTCTTCACCATATCAAATGTAGTTCTGTCTTGATTGTAACATATAAGAAAAAGCAGAATCTGGTGTTTAGCAAGGAGCAGCACAGCTCTAGCTTGCTATGCCTTTGATTAGGCAGGCTAACATTGAGAATAAATGTAATATCAAAATATCACATGGCACTGGGCATTCATAATGACTTGCAGTGAGGTACAAAACAAGTGTGAATCAAAAAACAAACTGACCCAACTAACACAGATGTATTCACCTAAGTTTGTTTTCCCAAATGGCTTGGGAAGTATTTGAGAAGCCTATTCTGAAGAACAATGTTATGGTTAAGTATACATGACAAAATCCGTGCTACCAATGCCACAGCACATGCTGGCCTTAAAAGAATTTAAACAAGCCTGGTGTTTATCTCAGCCTTTCCCTAGATCTTGAGTAAAAGCTGTTCTTAGATGTAAAAAATCTGCTCAAGGATGTTTCCTTTTAAGTCTCTCCACTTTCTTACTGGATCAGAAATGTGAAGTTTTTACAGTATTTTTTTAACCTGAGTGGAATTCAGAAATAGCAAGTTCCAAGAGAGGCTTGTTCCCCCTATCAACTTACAGCCCAGTTTATGTGAAAACTGGGCACATTCTAGAAATGCACATAAACTTTGGCTGCTTATGTGATCCCAGCCTTATGATGTCTGCCTTTCGCTGAATCTCATGGATATACTACAAATGCAAGTACATGGGGTTGTGCCATGAGCTGTTGTGCACCATGGAGAACATTCAGGCTTGTTTGATAGGATCCTGCACGCCCTCTATTTTGCAGTCACTGAACTCGAGCTTTGGCCATCTAAGATAATGCTAGTCAATAAAACATGTTGTGTTTCCACATAAAATAAGGCTTACATACTGCCTCAGGTTTTCAAGTAAAAATCATTCTGAAACAGAAACATCACTAGGTACCCAAGAGCTCACAATCATTAACAAGCCCTTGTAACTCCTGTAGCTCATCCCATTTCTTCCTACACAGATGAGAGTCTTTCAATTTGTACATGTGCCTGCACTTCTGTCTCCTACAACACTAAAGGGAAAAGTCACAGACAGTATCCTTGCATTTGGATTGTTGAAACTTTCTTCTTTGTTATTAAGAGGGTGGTTTGCTCCCAGTTTCTGTTCCTGAATGTACTCCCAATAGTATCTATCAATCTGAGCTTCACATTTTGCTGCGGAAAAAACCCAAAGGGTTCCAATCTATCTGCTTTGATCTATGTTCTGTGAAAGACAGTCAACTTCAGCAGAACAGATGCTGGTGCAAGCACCGTATCTTTCGTGCAAGCCCAGTCTTTAGAAAATCAAAAGCCCTTGTTAATTCATGAAGACAATCTGATGCACAGAAATTCTGTGATCCCTACATCATGTCACTTGGTCTCCCTTCTCTAATCCTATCATGTGATGTTTTACAGGAAGCACCGCAGCAGATGCTGAAGAAAAGCTGATGAACCACCTACTGAGTCCTGACAGGTACAATAAGTTAATTCGACCAGCTGTCAACTCATCCCAGTTGGTATCTATAGAACTGCAGGTTTCCCTGGCACAGCTCATCAGTGTGGTAAGTTCAAATTAGGATATGCCTTTTAATTTATTATTACCTGCACAGCACTCTTAAGTAAAAGTCACATCGGTATCATTATGTCCCTGTTATCTTCTAGTTTACTTGATAATACTTGGTATGCAGGGCCCATACATGTGATTTACTGGGTTTATTCTTCAGAGTGCAGCTATAACTGGGAGATCAATCTATGCCTAAGCAATAAAGGACAGCGTCTAAGTCTTCTTTCAATAAATTTCACTGATCGGAAAAAAAAAAAAAAAAATCCAGTGATTTTAGTACAGCTACAGTAAGTTACACCAGGTCAGGATCTATCCTGGGCTGTGCACACAATGCTAACCCATTTTCTGCTGCTTGCATCAAAGAAATGTGATTGAATGGCCTGAAAAAAGCCAGCTCAAAATCTCATGGCATATTAGGCTTATCAGGAAAGAACAGTGAAAAGCTATAAAGAAGAAGACAAGCTAGTCCCAGCTGAAATAGCTTAACATGGTTAAAACAATCCTCATGTAAGCAGCTCCTCATATTCAATAAAAATTACTTCAATGGGCTGAAAGACATTTTCACTCACAAGGTTATCATGTGTTTAGCAGTTCTTCCAAGGTACAAGTACACTCCTCAGTGCCAAGAGAGCTTTAGCATTAACTGCAGTGGGAACAAGATCCAGCACGTAAGTGGGAAAAACATCCTGAATCAGGGCTTTCAACTTTGCTGCTCTCTCCCTGGATGAAAAAGGGGATACAGATGACTGCCTCCCTGACAGTATTTGTGTATGAGCCAGTGACTGGACTGTTGCAAACTTTTAAGAGACTTACATAATTTATATTCTGAAATTCAAGAGGAAAGGAGAGAGACACATAAGGGAAACTGTACAAACAGATGAGCTTTCATACACACATGCAGGTTGATTTATACAGGATATACTGTCATGTATCCCAGATGGCTTTGGGACAAGTGCTCCCTCTCTCCTGCAGAAGTCCACCTGGACACAGACATGCCTCATAACACAGTGCACTGCCACCACTAGCAGCACAGTATCCTCACAGATTGCAGATTCTGGGCATAAAAAGAGAGATGTCTTACCCCTGCAGGCCCCAGCAATCAATGACCCAAACAGCAAGGGTGAATGGGCAAGGGTCAAGAATGGCATAATTCAGTCCATATCCCTTTATAATGTCGCTCTTCATACAGAAAGCAAAATTAGACATCATATAGGCTCTAACAATCTCAAGAATCTTCAGAATAGGAGAATTAATTTGTTTTCCTGCACAAACCCTCTTGACCCTCTGACTTTCTACCTTGTCCCTTCAGCAGAGCCCCAGCCACACAAACCTGCTGCAGAGAGACATCTCTTCTGAACTGCTCCAGAGAGACAGCAGTTGCAAGAAGCAGAGCCTGCCAGCTGAGGCTTATATGGCAAACTTTACATAAACCTCACACAAGTTAATCTAGGCCTTCTCTGTCAAATCAAATCCACAGGGATGGGGGAGGGTGTGTCTGGAATCAACTGAGCAGGGTGGTGGTAATTGGTCCCAAATAGCCACACTCACTCCAGTCACAACTGTTGTTGTTAAAAGCCACCTGGAGCTCTGCACTGTTTATCAACACTGTGTGCACAAGACTGGACATCTTATATACACTAGATGAAATCATGCTGTGCAGTTGGAAATATCCTCAAAAGCCCACTGAATAAATCTTAGTACTGCAATAAAGCAAAACATTTTAGAGAACCTTTCACTCTCTTTTTCCCTGCAGAATGAACGGGAGCAGATCATGACTACAAACGTCTGGCTGAACCAGGTAACCAAACCCACAGGGGCATGCCCTTGCAAACCACAAATGCGACGGCTTTCACTCCATCACAGTGACTGTTTTGTTAGTGTCCATCTGGATATTCCCATCACTACTGTACAATTCTTCTCTTAGGAGTGGATTGATTATCGTTTGGCTTGGAAGCCCTCTGACTATGAAGGAATAAATAAGCTGAGAATACCTGCAAAACACATCTGGTTGCCAGACATTGTGCTTTACAATAAGTAAGTAAAACTTTTATAGTTCATGTACGCAGTGAACAAAATTTTAACTATGTATCAAGAAACAAGAATCAGAACCAATGAAGTAGGTCTGATAAAATTCTAAAACTGAATTTTATAACTTTCATCCAGTATCAACTGCATCTGATTGGGGTACTGGCCTCAAAGATAATTTTAGTAAAATCGGGGCTCTGGTTAAAGACATTTCAGCAGCCCTGGAATATGTCTGCAGTGTGAGCTGTTACAACACCAGAGGATCCATGACAAGGGTCACAATCGAGACAGATCTATATCTTAACCAGACTATGTAGAAAGCATGAATTGTAAGTACAAGCACAGCTGTACACTGGTCATGTCTGCAAGAAAGTAAGACATCTGGAATTCTAACAGACGTGTTAGGCTCTGAGCTACATTTTTGTTTCCTGCTTCCTCCTCCACAGGCTCCAGGACACAAATCTGTTACAAAGTTCACATGTACCAGAACTCCACGAATTAATATTAATTTACAAAACAAATTATGTTCCATTTTCATACAGCATTAAAAACTCAATTATAGGAATACATAATAAAACTGTCAACATCTGACCCTATTGCTTCACAGTACTGAGTAAATAAAAGCTTGGTGCTAGACCACACTTCAGTTCTTCTTTCGAACAAATGGCTGACAATTTTGTTTTGCTTTGTTTTGAAGTCTCTAAAAAAACCAGTATTAGGTGGATGATATCAAGTCTTTAGGAAAAAAGAAAATCAAAACTTATACTTTCATGATACTTTGAAAACCAATAAATTCATGAAGACATGATGGTTTATTAACATATACAGATGGGAAACCTAGGAAGTTTATATATAACTGAGTTAAGTCCCTGGAATCCTAGTACTGGAAATCAGATTTCAGATATACTTAACACTATTGTATTAGTCACAAAATAATTCAGCCAGTGGATTAGGATGTACTCTGCCTCGTCAAATCTTGTTCTGGTAAAATGTGTCCCCAACATCTGCTTTCTTCCTTACTCCCCAAATGACAGCATTTAATGGATTGTCAGAATGTAAAGAAACAGTTCTAAAAGGCTTCTCAAATATATGGGAGCAAGCTTTTAGCTTCATCATATTGGATTTTTACATTAATACAAACCTTCAAATTAAAATTTTAGATAAAGGACAACCTCTGTAACTTTCTGCTGCTGAAACAGTGTTTCACAGGCACCAAGAAGGTGTTAGGAAAAGCACAAAGAGCATCATCCCCTCCGCCCACAGCTCTGTCCATAAGTAGCAAGACTGCAGAGAGCACAGACAGCACCAGCAGCCCAGCCTCTGTCCCATAGCTGAGCCAGGGACAGTCAGCAGAAGAACATACATATTCTCAGCCCAGGAGTCTACCCAGTCCATTGTACAGCATAATGGTAAATTTAACTTGGGAGAGGTACAGATGGGAGAAATAAGATATGATTTCCTTACTAAAAAATAGTAATTTTACTGGCAATGAACTGATGACCCTTGTATGCAGTAGCCACTCACTTCTGCATCTGGCTGTTTCATGGTCTACATGAAGCTACAAAGGGTCAAAGCTCAGTGCCAGACCAGGGTCTGCAACACGAGGCCTTTCCAGAGCCAAATATAACTGATCTGGAGAACAGCTACACATGTGCCAAGTCTTGGATACTTACACCACTTCCCTGGTTAGAAAAAATATAAAAATCCACCTTAGTACTGAAATAGGTCTGATTTTCCAAGATGTCTTGTCAACAAACAAGTGATTCATTAGACTTTTTATTAACTCTTAAGGAGCACATTTCCACTCTAATGAAAGGGTGCTTTTATTAGTAGTCATAGTCAGTTGTCATGATTTAACCTCAGACAGCAACTAAACACCGTGCAGCCACTTGTTCACTCCTCCCCCCTCCAAGTAGGATGGGAAGGAGAATCAGGGGAAAAAAAAAAAAGGAGAACTCCTGTGTTGACATAAGAACAGTTTAATAACTAAAATATAATAATAATAATAGTAATGAAAAGGAATATAACAAAACAAGAGAGAAATAAAACCCAAGAAAAGTAATTGCTCACCACATGCTGACTGATGCTCCAGCAGTGAGCTGCTCCCCCCTCCCCAGCCAACTCCCCCTGTTTATATCCTGAGCACAACATTCTATGGTATGGAATATCCCTTTGGCTAGTTTGGGTCAGCTCTCCTGGCCATGCTCCCTCCCAGCTTCTTGTACTTCTCACTGTCAGAGCACAAGAAACTGAAAAAGCCTTAACTTAGGATAAGCACTACTTAGCCACAAGTAAAACACCAGTGTGATATCAACTTTATTCTCACACTAAATCCAAAAGACAGCACTGTACTAGTTACTAGGAAGACAATTAACTCTATCCCCACCAAAAATGGGAAATAATTCAACTTCATTTGTTTACATATGCAGTGAATTTGGTCTTATATTTTTGCAGATAACATGCTGTCTTTTAGGTTATGTCCAGAATCTTCTTTGCAGTCTAACAAAGTGGCTAACCCAGTTTTTAATAAAAGCATTTGATCAACATAGGAACAAACCTTTGAGCTTCCTCATCTGTCAAGAAAGACTGTCACTAGTAGTTGTTCCTTCCTACTGTTACACTTTGCTTTGGTAGCCCGACTGGCTGACTTTGAAAAGTGTTGCATAGCACACTTGAGAAGATGCAGCGCATACATGCAGAAACACTGAATTTCAGTATTTATCAGCAATCAACCACTTCACATTTCTACCTCAGGATACTTCATAGGTTAAACAACCCTAAGTTGTTTGCCAATAAACAATGGACAGGAGGAGATAACGACTACTGACTGATAATGATTTTCTCCCTGACTTAAAGTGCCTATCACAACATAGAAAACTCTCCCAGTGGAAGTTTAGCAATTGGAGAAGATATAAAGACAAGATTATTTGTGGGCACTAAGAATATTGTGGCTTGTCTGTTCTGATTTTGTAATAAGTAAACATTAACTAGAGTGATGCAACAAATTAGGAACCATATAATTACATTTCCTCTGCCTGCACTCTCCCTGCATTTGTAACCAACACTGCTCATCCTTATTTCCTCATCCAAGTCATTTAGGATTGTTGCTGTGTGCTCATAGCACTGGCTGTGTTCCAGATCAAAGGCACCTTCATTTTCACACTGGATGATCTCTTTTTTACTCAGTCTTTGGAGCTGTAGTAAGTCTTAATTACTTAAACATTTATAAAACACTTGGAGTTCTTTGGATGAAAGAGAGATACATATTTGTTATGTAATAATAATTTTATAAATCATCTGTGTATGTATCAGACCTCTGATTGAGAGTAATGCAGATATCAATCTCAAGTTTTAGCTCCCTATGACACAGATTTCAAAATCAAAATATTACTAAACTTTTTATTCTAGAAACAACTGAGGACCACAAGACTAAGAATGTCAGAGCTCTCCTGTTTTCAACTATGTCTTTCCTCTTATTGTTTTATTATCTTCTCTCCTTATTCTTTCCTCGTGTTTCATTAGCGCGGATGGCACGTATGAAGTTTCACTGTACACAAACGCAATTGTAAAGAATAATGGAAGCATTCTCTGGTTGCCACCAGCCATTTACAAGAGTGCCTGCAAGATTGAAGTGAAGCATTTCCCGTTTGATCAACAAAACTGCACATTAAAGTTCCGGTCTTGGACATATGATCATACAGAAATTGATATGGTGCTTAAAACTTCCATGGCAAGCATGGATGACTTTACACCAAGTGGAGAGTGGGACATAGTAGCACTCCCAGGAAGAAGGACTGTAAATCCTTCCGACCCAAATTATGTTGATGTGACATATGATTTCATTATTAAAAGGAAACCTCTTTTTTATACCATCAATCTTATAATTCCCTGTGTGCTAATCACATCCTTGGCCATCCTGGTGTTCTACTTGCCTTCAGATTGTGGTGAAAAAATGACCTTATGCATATCTGTGTTGCTTGCCTTGACTGTGTTCTTGCTGCTGATCTCCAAAATTGTCCCTCCAACATCTCTAGATGTTCCACTGATTGGGAAGTATCTCATGTTTACAATGGTTCTAGTGACCTTCTCAATAGTTACCAGTGTCTGTGTACTTAATGTCCACCATAGATCTCCAAGTACTCACACTATGCCCCCTTGGGTAAAACTAGTTTTCCTTGAAAGACTCCCAGCCTACCTGTTCATGAAGCGTCCAGAAAATAATTCTCCACGGCAAAAGCCATGCAACTGCAAAAAGACAAAAGCAGAGCATCTTTGTACAGAGCCAGCTGACTTCTACAAGAACTCTACCTATTTTTTAAATACAGCCCCTGCCAAAAAATATGAGATGAAAATCACTGAGACTCTTGACAATATCAGCAGTCATCGAGATTTTAGGTTACGAACAGGCACAAAATTTTCTCCTGAAGTCCAAGAAGCAATTGATGGGGTCAGTTTTATAGCAGAGCACATGAAAAGTGATGACAACGATCAAAGTGTAAGTAAAAATGAGAAATCAACCCAGTCTTTCCAAACTTCCTCTCCTGCCCTCCTCTGTAACATGCTATTTTTAAGAAAGTATATTTGAACTCTCTATTCTGAAGTTTTTACAGAGATTCTACCTAGAGCTTATAAGAGGAAATAATTTCTGTCATTAAAGGAATTTAATGGTAGCACTTTGGTAAATGCCAATACTCTCCTGGAAATTAACATGTATATTTCTACAGAGACTGTTGATTGCCTACTAAGTCATGAAACACCCTTGAAAAAGCTGTGTTCTCACATACAAGTAGTGTTTGGCAGGAAAAAGAAAATATTTAGTTGCAGGTCAGAAAAAGAACATTTTTCCCTGTTCTATCCAGTAAGACTGTGACTCAACTCTTGACCAGGTCACGTTAACCAGAAATAATCTACCGGCAGCTCAAGTACTTACTTACCTAGATAGGCATAGAATGATGATTTAATAAAGTTGGTAAACTGCCTTTGCAAACACCCTCTCCAGGGTAAGATATCAGTCCATGTAGGGCAAACACAATAGGCAGAATTGAAATCCTAATGCCAGCAGAGCTGACACTTCTTTCATTTGAGATAAATCAGTCTTGTTATTGTCTATGAGAAGTACTTCATCCAGGATGAATTTAAGTAGTGCTGCTGCTGTTGCCCTGCTCGTGTGCTAGTAGCTAGCACACTAAAGCTTATAGAAATACACTGTGAGTAATGCCTGGAAACTCAGATAGTTGAGTTTAGTTTAGACAAGCACCAATGGTTAGGAAAAATCATCCTCATGCCCACCAGTGTCCTCTCTCTGACAAGAAACCAGTAAGGCTCAAGGCTCTCTATTCCTGTTGTGCTCCCCCACCCTCGCCCAAGCAGGTTAAATAAACCCTGATTTATATTCTTGCAGAAGTCCCTTGAGAAGCATGCTGTTGAGTAGTTCATATTTGCTATTTACTGAAACTACTGTCAATATAAATAAAGATCAGCTATTAACATTAGACGTGAGCCTGTAAACATTGAAACTGAACAGAAGTAAACTCATAAATTCTTGCAAGAATGTGTTGCACACTAATGGATCTGCAAAGTTTCCACTTGATATTAAGAACAGTTTTCAAGAGTATTTTATACACTAAAATTTAACTGGATGCTTTTCACATGTGGTCCTCTGGTATTACATACCATTTTTCTAGATTCTTAATTTTAATTTCTGCTTTATTCCTTTGTTGTCATGGTATGATAACAACTGCTGATGTACATTTACTATAGACTGATTTCAGAAGCACACAATCCCCATTAGCAGCAGTGGAAATTAAAAGTGTGCACTGAAGGAGAAGTATGTAATATTCCAATCTAACATAGAGATAATTGACAAGCATGGTGAAGTCATTGAGGTGAGGATGTCCCGTGCACAACTAGAATCAATAAGAGAGGAAAAAATAATTCCTGAGATACAAATGAAGATGGATATATTCCCTCTTTACAATAGCCTGATAGTGACTTCAGTTTGAGAATAGAATCTAGGGCTGTGACTTTCATCAACAACATGTGCAGGGCAAAAGGGATTTTAATAAAAGCAGCAGTATTAATATGCATTAAAGGCCTTCATTAAGATGACTGCTGATAAGACAAGAAATCTGAAACTAACCTGTTTAACAGCAGTAAACACCATCCATTTTTGTCCACTTAGATTAATAGCACCTGCAAACTAAAATGAAAGAAAAAATTCCTTAATCGGATTATACTGTGGGTCCTTCCAGACTGGCTTCCACCAGGCGGTCACGTCAGTATCTGATGCAGCCAAGAAATACTGCTAAGAAATATTTACAGTATTCTTCTCCATTGCCCAGAATGGCTGTAGGAGGAAAATCCCTTCCCAAGCCTAAAGTCAGTATGTTCCATGAACCTCGAGATTTGTTTCCTTTTATTTCTGTAAGCAAAAAATTTGGCATTAGCAAGAGGAAGAGCAAAAGTATGAGTATGACCAATTGCTAATATCTTTAATGGGATTTTTCTTTCAGGTCATTGAAGATTGGAAGTATGTTGCCATGGTAGTGGACAGGCTGTTTCTCTGGATATTCGTCCTTGTTTGTGTCCTGGGGACTGTTGGATTATTTCTGCAGCCACTTTTTCAAAATCACACTGCTGCCATGAACCCATAGTGGTCATTGAAAATTGTCAATACTTACACTGATGTTGGGTCTCATTCTGCTCTCAGTGCCCCTCTGTTAAATCCATAGAGGTGCCAACTGAGTTGCTGTTATATCAGATTTAGAGTAGGAAAATGGAAAGTAGAACTTGACTTACTGGGATATGGGGAGAAAAACCAAACCAACAGAAAACTACTATTTTTTTCCAATTAGTTCAGTACTTCTGGTGATATCTTGTCCTTTCTTTCAATTATTTGCAATCTGAACATTACACAGAAAGGTGTTTACTGTACAATATGCCATTCTGGCGCACAAGGATTATTATTTTAGAAGTATTTTACATACATTGCCTCAGGAAGATCTTTTTTTTTTTTCCTTAGTATCCTGCAATTTCCCTCTTATAAACAAGATACTTCTATGACATTTATTTCCTTCAAATGCATCAAAACTATTTGTGTCTGATTTATAAAGAGCTTTACGGGTGGAATCACTGTTTATCTGTCTGAGTATGATACTTAACTGAGAAACAGAGACATACTTCTGAGATAACCGCTAACAGGTTTCTCATCTTTCCATCTCTGATAGCTGATTAATTAACAGAGGCCAAATTAATATATAATAAACAAACATGTATATACTCCGTTCAATTATGAAATATAAATAAAATGTAAAATCTTCCTTTATAGATTTAGTCCTGAAATGTTCCTGCATCTTTGACAGCTCACGTAACTGTGGTGCATACGCACTGTCATGAATCCGAGGCTAAGAACACAGGAAAGCATCTAAAGAAGACAGCTGTGAAAGGCAGCTACAATGCTAAGACAGACCTGCACATTTTGCTGGGGAGATTTTAATGCATATTTAAATATAATCCTCAACAAATTAAGTAGGAAAGCACATAGCACATCTACAGTCTTTGGCAAAGACAGACCAAGGCCCTAGACTCCCATCACAGGACAATACCACCACACTTTGTTGCAGGTAGCTTGTAACCTGTAAAAAGAGAAGTGGGCTCCTGGTATTTTTCAAGCTCAGGGTTTCCTTGGCATGTTGTCAGAACACGTAACAGTTTTACCACCATTGATGGGTGCAACTAATTACTGGTGAACAAACTGGTAAACAAACTGGTAAAATCCACTACTACTTGTGAGGGCAATTTGAGGCTCACCTGTTCCAGGGGAGGATCAGCTGACACTTAAACCTGGGTTCTTCAACAAGGCACAGATTAAGATGGCTCAGGCTCTATTTGCCCTCATCGAAAGTGATCTCTACCTAGATCACCACTCCCAGGCAGCTACAGATAACTACATAGATTTAGACATGCCAAAACAGCTGTGCCAACACCCTTCCAGTTGTTAAGAGCAACTCCAGGACCTTTGGCAACTCCCTTGCTGATTCCCTCCCTGCCCATATGCTGAGCTCCCCAGGAGTGAGGCCACGCCCACCCACGAGCACTGAAAAGGCTTTCTTCCAGGGGTATGAGCCCAGCAGCACGGCCTGGTGCAGGGCAGCCTAGGAAAAATATAGTGACAAAGTATCAGCAGTGGGGTGGGTGAGGCTCTCTGAGTAGCAGCAGCATTCTCCCTTAGGTTTTATGCTAGAAAAAGGAATGGTAGTAACACGGTCATAGAATCATAGAATCATCAGGGTTGGAAGGGACCTTAAAGATCATCTAGTTCCAACCCCCCTGCCAATGGCAGGGACATCTCCCACTAGATCAGAGCCCCATCCAGCCTGGTCTTCAAAATCTCCAAGGATGGGGCTTCCACCACCTCTCTGGGCAAACCGTTCCAGTGTCTCACCACCCTCATGGTGAAGAAATTCTTCCTAATGTCTAACCTGAATCGACCGATCTCTAGTTTCAATCCATTCCCTCTAGTCTCATCACTGCCCGACAGCCTAAAAAGTCCCCCCCGAGCTTTCTTGTTGGCCCCCTTAAGATACTGGAGGGCCACAAGAAGGTCTCCTTGGAGCCTTCTCTTCCCCAGACTGAACAACCCCAACTCTCTCAGTCTGTCCTCATAGGAGAGGTGCCCCAGTCCTCTAATCATCCTTGTGGCCCTTCTCTGGACACATTCCAGCACATCCATATCCTTCTCCCTTCCCCTCACATCCATGTCATTCTCCCTTCTAGTCCCCTTCCTCTATGCACTGTAACTGTGTCCGTTGCTGAAGACAGGGCAAGGTGAAGGATGACTGTAGGACCATCCTATTAATGCAGGTGTGCCCTGTAACCATAGAAGCTGCCCCATCCTCCTTTCACAGAGGGTGGCAAAACTCTGGTGATCTCCCCAAACATTAACCATTCTGGACATTACTCATGGTAACTGCTGGGCATTATAAAGTTTAAACGGGTCAAACCTGCTTTCCCCACCTCAAATGTCATCTTCTCCTTCTCACATCTAGAGAGCAGAGCTATTTTGTCTGCAGGCAATGAAAACAACAGCTGTGAGATGAGATGGGGTGCAGGGAGCCCCTCAGAAGCAGAGGGGACCCCTCATCCATGCAGGGAGATGCTCCTCTGTGCTGTTATATGCTGGGAGTTGATGTGGCACAGAACATCACAAGCACACATGCACACGCTGCCCCAGCTGCTAAGCAGCTTTTTCTGCTTACAGAGAAGCCAGACGGAAACCATAGCAGCTGCCAGCACCGTGCAGACAGTGTCAAGGTGAAGCCCCTTTAAATCACACAAAACCCCTGTACAGTGAATCTGAAAGAGGCAGCGCAAACCTTAGCACAGACTTTAATACTCTTCTGAGCTACCACACACTCCTGCAGGGCCAAAGGGAGAGGGGCTCACTCAACCAAGCAACCAAGGATGCAGCAGGTCAGCAACAGACCCCACAGACTCCACACTGGACCTGTGCAGAGCAGAGACCTCTCTCTCTGCTCTTTTTACCCAGCATCAACAGTACTTTTGGCTCTGCCCTGCTCCCACCAATCATCGCTCCTGTCCTCGGTCTCTTCTTCAAAAATGAGGCCTCCAGTACACCCATCTCATAGCTGGCCTTATCTTTACGAGCAGTAATGACTGATAACGCTTGGCTCAGTAACTGCAGCCTTCAGCTGCATTATCCCCCAAGCATATACAAAAAATTTAGAAAGGATTTGGCAGCTCAGCTAGCAGCTAACACAGAGCACAGGCAGATGGAGGCCTCAGACTTGACAAACCCAGAAAAAGCTTTCAAAAGGTACATCACTGGCCCCAGGGAGAACCCTGCAGAACTAGAGCTCCTCATCCACAAAATGGTGGGCTCTGGTGCTTTCAATACACTCTGGCCACTTTATTCCTTTTTTAATCACAAGTGAAGCAATATACTCTTCCCTAGTTATGTTCTTGGAAACCACCACTGTATTTTTTTAAAAGCTGCCAGAAATAATTCAATCCATAGCAAATTTCAGAATGGAAAATTTCAGAGAGTCCTAAAATTTTGAAAAATCTGACCTCCTGAAACTGTGCTTTCAAAACAGGAAATGCTATTTTTGCCTAACCCTCAGTAGCTCCACCTACATAATACATAGAACTGTTCACAGTTTAAATTGTCAAAGAATTGTAGGGTTTTCTGCTTTGATTTTTTTTGTGAAATTTCCAAGCCAGGAGACTTCTAGAGAAAAGGAAACATCAAAAATGTCATCTTGCAGACTAATATGAATATAAGAAGGTCCCAGTTCATCAAACAAAATAAACATTTCCACTTTCAACTGTTTTTACAGCAATGCTTTTCATGGAATAAAAATAAATTAAAAAAAAAGTGGTCATTCAAAAATGCATTTTTCACTAAACTGTTTTGGCCGTGTGCAACCAGCCTTTGCTTCCTCACTAGTAAGGAAAAGTCTCTGTTGACTCCCTCCCCACTCCCTACCATTACAAAACCCTGACAAATCCCATCTTCCATTGGAACACAAAGAAGTGCCGCTGCCACCACCACATGCTTGTACCATCTGCATCCAGGTGAGTGTATTTGGGACTGTTTCTGCACACTGGCAGCCACAGCAACTAGAAAGATCAGCGATGTTGGCTTTGTAGAGAGGGATCATCTGTACTCCAGACAAAGATGAGAAATTTTTCTCATCATCTGCATGGATTAAGATCTGACCTTAACAAATCTTTACAAAGCAAAACACCTCTAAAAAGTGGCACACGTATTAAAAAGAAAAGGCTATGTAGTTTGTTACTGCAGATCTTTTTGGGTACATCGGCTTCCCCCTACCCATCCAGATGCTTCTTTTAGGTGGTTCTGCAATGCAGTCATGGTGACGTGTTCTTATCCCATCACTCTCCCTAGCCATAAAAATAATCCTACCACAAACCTCAGCTGATTTCACCAGGAGCTCCAGCATATCTGTGCATACAAACACCACTTAAAATTTCAGTAACCAGGCAAATTAAGCTAAAATACCTGTATCTCTTGATGCTATGGCGCTTTGCTGCCTGTGCAGATCAGATGTTTCCAAATTATTCAGGTTTAAGCAAGCAGACTTTTGAGGGACATGGCTTATGATCCAATCTTTGGAGCTTTAGCTCATTTCTAGTTGGGACTGAAAAGAAACAAACACAAATTTCAGTTATAACACTGCTTACACACGGAAACCAAGAAGCCAGAAAGGGAAAACATCTAGCATCAATGCCTAGAACAGCAAAAAATGTATCCACAAAGGGTTAAGCTAAAAGAGCAAGCAGTCAAGTTCTCTGGAGAAGAAAAAAAAAAGAAAAATCTAATGGACAGTAAAGCCTATTTCCTCCAAGCTAATAAAATTACAGAAATTATCATAAGAGCATGTGTCTGGGGATGGAGTGAATGATGCTCTGAGAGATAAGGAAAACAGGACGATAAACAAGCTCTATGCCAAGAGCAACTGAGCTGAACCCAGCCTGGTGCTTTCTCCCAGTGCTACCTCTTAACACAGTGCCAAATGGGGTCATCATTTATCCTTCCATAACAAAAGGGAGTGAAGCACCTACTGGGTGCAGCATCCTGTCCCACAGGGTTTCCATCTCATCATTTCCAAAACAGAAAGGTGGAATGCCCGTTTTTTTTTTTCCTCTCTCTCTGCCTCCTCCCTCCACAGAGGCTGTCCAGATGTGTGCAACAGCCACTGCATGCATGAGCTTTGCATCACCTAGTCATTCAAGGGGGCGGCAAAAAGTGACATGTAAATTAGCAAAGAAGCTGATGGTCACCTGGGGAAAGAGCCACTTTGCAAATCAGGATTTTGTGATTGAACTTCAAACACAACTGCCCATTTTGCCCCATCTCCTTCCCCATGAACAATAAAGCTTTGTGAGATCAAGGAGTGATCCTATGTTCTTATTGCCCTTCCCAAATTTCACCTTTCTAATCCATGAAAGCAGGAATGGTCCAAAGACAGTTATTCTCAAAATTTTGGTCAAGTTTAACCTCTAACTCAACCCCTGGCTCTCGCTGGATCCTAGCTGATATGTATATCACTCTGGGCTTAGATCTTGTCAACAGCTGTACATGCCTTTAATTACTCCTGGGAATAGCACATCCTTTTCATACAGTCAAGCTCCTAGCATGTATGCTTGCAAGATGAGACAGAGGCAGGAAAAAACCCTCAACATTAACAGCATAATTGGAAATTCAGGTCCCATGATCCCAGTTCACTGCTAAGTCAGGCATGCCTAATGCCAATCTCCATTTCAACACAATTCAATTATAAGATTTTTATTAATTAAACTTCTCCTAGTAGATTAGCATGATCTTCTGATAGAAAAGGATCGTCTGTAACAGCTAACTGGAAAAACCTTTAGCATTGTCAGATTACCAGGTTCACTTATACACCAGTTTAAGGACTCTTGCCTGTTCCCCTCACCAGAAGACTGCTCTTTGCCTACCATAATATCTGTTTTGCCTGCAATTTATTTGCTGTTTCCAATGCTCTGACAGTCTGGGTAGCTAGAAAGGGGGCAGCACAGCAAACCTAATGGGAGCTCACTGCGCAGAACTGTGTTCAGGGTCCTGCTGTCTGCTGCTTCCAGGCGTTTCACGCATCGGAGGAGCGGAGCTCTCTGTACTTCCTATGCTCATACAATCCTGGCAGCTAAACTCATCTTCAACAGCCTCTGTCGACAGGCAGTAATTCGTAACACCATGGAGAGCACGCACACTCTCCTTCTAACTGCTGCTGTTTGCTTTCTCTGTCAAGGTAAGCAATCCTTAATTTGTTTATTCTTTGTTGGTGAAGGGGAGGGGGGGGGGAAGTATGTGAAAATATGAACAGGAGCTGGATTTGATGCAAATTATTTTTAAGAAGTACTGAAGCTCACTCCAAACTAATGGATAAAT
The DNA here is from genome assembly GCA_033439905.1 of Ceryle rudis. Lineage (NCBI taxonomy): Eukaryota > Metazoa > Chordata > Aves > Coraciiformes > Cerylidae > Ceryle > Ceryle rudis. Next base: position 9,086 of record JAAGNO010004546.1, on the reverse strand, counting down.
GTACAGAATTGTAGTACAGCTTTTTTTATTACAGAGTTTCTTGTTTTAAATTTCTCCTAGTGAAGTAAAGTAGCCCTGATTCAAGATGACAAACAGGACACATAAAGCCATTTTAACAACAGAAAGGACCTTACACATAAAGATGTGGTTTTACATATTGTAGAGAAGACCACAAGAAAGTGACAATATTAAACAGCTTTAAATGCATGCTTCAAAAAGTGGAGATACAGAGCGTACCAAAACATGTAAATAAAAATTAATTAATTAAGGCACTTCTCGAGATACAGTAGAGGCCACACGTAATTATAGTGCTGGTGACCCTAATAAAACTCTAGCTGACTCTAGTAAAAAGGCTGGCAATTTGGGATTGATTATAATACAGTCAGAGTAATAGTGTCTAGTTGACTTTGTCATTAAGATCTAGTTTTAAAATTATTTACTTAAAAGATATGGGAGTATTTATTCTAGGAAATCTTAATCTGAGAGAGATTAAACAATAAAGGCAAGGCTAGCAATTAAAAAGTGTGAAAGAAAGGTGTTCATTTTTTAGTCAGCAAGTTGCCTTGAATGATTTCATTATTGTGAAAATAAAATTGCTCTCCAAGTGAACAAGAGAATGGGAGGATAGGGAAAAAAAAAAGCTTTTAGCTGAATAGTTTCATGAGAGTGTCCCTCTTGTTTTATGGAAAGGGGAGGTCTTAAAAGACAGGAAAGTAACACCTGCTTGTGAAACACTACATAGCAGTCACCTGCAGATACTTCTGCTTCCCATCTCCTTCTCTACTGAAAAACAACTGTCTGGCAAAAAATAAACATGTCCTCGTAAATATCTGTAAATTCATATTTGTTTTAAAGGAACTGCAGAGTATGTTCAACTGACTTACATTTTGTGTCTTTGCCAAATTCACATAGTGCCATCCATAAATGACAGGAGGCCTTTTTCTATTTTCCAGTTTAGAGTTCTTGAGGATGTGTGGTCCAGAACAGAGTTTAAGAGAGTTCCCTAAAAATAAAAGTCCATTGGCTTTCAAATACTATCCAGCTGTCAGGATGGTTATTGCCGAGCTAGCTCCGAAACTAAAAAGGTAGTGTGAAATACAGGCTGTCACACCTCAACCTGAAACAGCTGAAAGACCTTGTTGTTTAAGAATTTCAGTTTGCAGCTTTTCTGTTGGCCACAGGGCACCATAAACAGCAGTCATCAGTGGCAAAATGAACAACGGGAATGTATTATAAATAAAAATTACTTAGAATAATAAATGGGTAATTAGCCCATTTACTTGAATGTGCTCTAAGTCTGTGAAAATAATGATTAATAATGATTTCTTTTTTTCATATTTTAACAAGTAGCCTGTTATCATCACTATAACCACACAATCATAACTTGGGCTAGAAAGCCAAGTTCTCATTTCCTGGGGATCCTCATATTGCAAAACACTCTGGCAGTTTACAAGTGGCCAGATCTGTCAGGTTACACTTTTCCCTTCCTCTGCTCCACTCCCCTGCAGCTTTGGCAGGGTCTAGGAAACTAGGCCTGTGAGACGGGAGTGCTTTTGCACTTCCAGTTCTTCAATAACACCCTAAAAACATTTTTTTTTTTAACCCTTTTGCAGAGATACAGGTGAGAAAAACTCCATCACAGCATTGCCTTTCCTTGCTTTTCTTCTCTCAGCCTAAGCGAATGCCAATCATGACACACTACTACTCACTTATGCGCAGCTTGGCCTTTCCCCACGCATCACACAGATGCTAAGCAGTTAACGTGCAGCCAGACAGGCAACAAAAGTGGCACTGCCCGCCACGCCGGCCAAGCCTCCCTACACGGGGTACTGCTACCTCGGAGGCTGCGCCTGCTGCTGCAGCTGCTCACCCCGCCGTGCCTTCCGCAGGCTGCAGCAGCTCCGAGGCCGAGCATCGTCTCTACGCGGCCCTCTTTGAGAGCTACAACCGGTTCGTCCGTCCTGTCAAGAACGTCTCAGACCCCGTCATCATCCAGTTCGAGGTGTCCATGTCCCAGCTGGTGAAGGTGGTGAGTACCCGACCGGGACGCCCGCGGGCGACGGGAAGGCCGGTGCGTCTCCCGACACACCTCTCTTTTCCAGGATGAAGTCAACCAGATAATGGAAACCAACCTGTGGCTGAAGCACGTAAGTAGAGCTCGCTGATAGTCCAGACGGCACCAACTCACTCCTCCCCAGAGCGGGAGGTGCTTCCCACGACGGGCAGTGGGAACACAGCCCTCACGGGCTGCGCCAGCGGCGGGAAGAGCCGTCCGCACAAGCGAGGGGTCTGCGGGCTCCCGGGCGCACCGGGCTCGACAGACCCACCCTAGGCCCTGCTCTCTCAGGGCAAAGCCACAGCTTAGGAAAGCATCACGGGGACGGGCACCCGAGGATCAAGCCACAGCCGCCGCCCTCGCGCCCCCCTCAGCGCCGCTCTCCCCGCTGCGAAACCGCTCCCCGCACCGGCCGGAGGACCCCAAGGCCGTCAGGATCTCCACGTGTATGTCTGGGGCTCACCCATCCACCCCCTGACCTTGCGCTGAGGGACAACCAAGGGAGCGTTCACCCACCAACCTTGGGGGGGCTTGAGGGAGGGGTGATGGAGGGGATCCAGGAGCCTGGAGATGACAGAGGGGCATCCAGGAGCCAAGGGAGGTCTGATGGAGAAGATTTCAGTGAGCTGAGCAAGAGGCGATACAGAGGGATCCATGAGCCAAGCTGGAGGTGCTGGAGAGGTTTGATGAGCTGAGCTAGAGGTGCTGGAGGGAATCCATGAGGTGCTGGAGGGGATCCATGAGGTGATGGAGAGGTTCCATGAGGTGCTGGAGAGGTTTGGTGACCTCAGCTAGAGGTGCTGGAGGGGGATCTCTGGGCCAAGCCAGCAGCAGTAGAAGCAGATCCACAAGTCAGGCGAGAGGCAGCAGAGGGGGATCCATGAGATGAGCCAGTGGTGATGGAGAGGGTGGTTGAGCCACACCGGAAGCGATGGAGGGGACTCGGTGAGCCCGTCCCTGATCTCGGCTCTCCCCGGCAGGCTCGGAGCAGTCCCTGAGCGTGCGGAGCCCCGTCTCCACCTGGGCCTACCTGCAGCACCTCAGAGCCATCGACAGCCAGAAGGAGCTACTGCGGCTCTCCCGTGACCTGGAGTCCTGAGCGGGACGAGGGATGGAGGGAACCCGGAGCAGGGATGAGGGGACCCGGGGCAGGGATGTGGCCGGACACCCGTCTGCCGGCGGCGGGGGCGGCCCCACGGCTCTGCTCCCGGTAGCACCGGGTGTGGGGCTGCACCAGAGCTGGCCGGGAGCAGCTTCTCCTCAGCAGTGCCGCCGGTGGCGGGTGCCAGGTCCAGCACTGCGTGGCAGCCACGTGGCACCGCGTGGGTCACGGGTGGGCGAGAGCCACGGGCGGCAAGCGCTCAATAGAGCTATTTTTGTACACACGGCTGCGCTCCCCTCTCTTCTCCAGGAAGGTGGGCGTTGGACAGCCCTCCTTGTCCCAGACTGGGCAAGAAGAGCCTGGATGTCTCCTTGAGCAAGATCCTGCGTAAGGCCAGGGTCTGGATGAGGGTGTCGTGCAGGGGGTGAGCCAATGGCATCATGGGAGCAAGCGTGGCCACCCGGCCTCCTGCCTTCCCCCCCTGCATCCCCAAAGGTGGATTGAGGGGACCCATGAGGTCATGGAGGGAATCCATGAGGTCATGGAAGAGCGACATGGAGTCAGCCCCAGGGCACTTGACTCACCACCATCCTGCAACACCCCCTCCTGGGTGACGGGGTCACAGAGTTCGATGACAGCCAGTGACACTGTCCTGTCACCACTGACTGGCTCTGGCCTGTGGCATGAACACACCCACCTGCTCTTGGCCCTGGACTTGCAAACCCCAGGAGACTGGGTGAGCAGAGGCAAGTTGTCCCCAGGAGCTTCAGAGGGCTTTGGTGCCTGCAGGTCCAGCGCTGTGGGAAGGTAGAGGTGGGAACGAGATGTGGTGGACCATGGAGGGGTGTGAGCACGTCAGGCAGGCACTACTCACACCTGGCACCAGCTTCTGGAAGACGTGGCTGTGAAGAGGGGACAAACACACTGTTCCCAGCTCTTGGGTGGTGCAGCTGACACTCCTGGTTAAGCCCAAGGCAAATGGCATCATCCTCCACCATGAGGCTGGGAAAGCAAGAAGATATGGGCTCCACCTCCACCCTCATCCGTGGTGGACATCCATCTCCAGCCACTGGTGTCTTCTGCTCTTCGTGGGCATCTCCAAGGAGCCAGACGGACACACGATGGCTGCAGCCATCCAGCCGATGTCCACCCCACCGATGTGAGCTCCTCACCCCCAGCAGGGCTGGAGGCACAGCCTGGAGTCGAGGAAAGGTTGGCTTGTGCGTGAACCAAGACTCAAAGAGCAGCCTCAGCACAGGGTGACACCAAAACCAAGGCTGCTCTCAGGGGAGGACAAGTCACCAGGGCCACCAGCCCAGGGTGGAGGGTAGGAAATGACGGAGGGGTGAGGAAGAAGCCAAACCTGGTCCTTGTTGCACCAAACGCTGCTCTCTGGTGCCAGCTAATGCACCCCGGGCAGCTGAGGCTGTTGCAGTGCTGCTGTGCCAGCAGGACCAGTTGCAGGCAGGACGAGTTGCAGGCAGGACCAGTCGCAGGCAGGACCAGTAGCAGGCAGCTGCTGCCTGCTCTGCTAGTGGAGCTTAGAAATTTACCTCCCCTCGACTCAGGTAGCTCTTGGAGGTCGGTTGTCACCTGCCAAGGTGGAGATGCACAGGGAATGATCCCTTCCTCGGTCAGGAGACCCTCTCCTGGACCTGCTGCTCTTGGTGGGAGTGGTGGGAGCAGAAGGTCTGGTAGCCACCATGGTGGGCAGCCCAGGAGAGTCCAGGGCTCCTGACAGAAGCTCCAGGAGCCTCTTCCCAGCACTGCATCAGGCAACGCCCGGCCAAACCAGAGGGACACGGACCACAAGGGACCAGCTGCTATGGGGCCATCCTTGCGTCTGTCCCAGTGCATGGTGAGGAGGTGAATCCACTGGGATGCACTGGATTGAGCTTGGTCTGGTGCTGTGGGAAGGGAAGAGGCTGGTGACCACGTCAGGCACGGGCTGAGCTCCACCTCAGGGTTACCTGGGGCCATGGAGGCTCCCTGAAGAAGGGCAGCCCCACACAAGGTGGGGATGAACCTGTTCTGGGCTTGCCCAGAAGCGAGACCACACTGGGAGAGCCCACAAAACCCACTCCCTGAGCAGCCTCGATGCTGGAGTCTCACTTGTGGTTATGTCTCAGGGTTTCCTTGTACTGCTGGAGGACCTGGAGGTATCAGCCATGGCTGGTCTGCCCCGTAAGGGGCCACAGCCTCCAGAGACAGCACCTGAGCAAGAAGAGATCGTTCCCTCCAGTTAACTGGGTAGCAGAAAGGTTCCCCCAGTTAGCACCAGTTACACAGGAGTGTGTCGCTCAAGGGACCAAGCTGTGGCACTGATCAGCAGCTCACATCTCTGATGAACCTGCTGGGCTCTGGGCGGGAAAAAAACCCCACTGAGAAGCTTTCCCCGTGCTCCTCAACCAGTGCCGGGGGTCATGCAGGAGAGGAGTGGAGCAATACTGGGATACTGGAATTACCAGCCCTCCTCCCACTCCAGGCAGCCTGTAATTAAGCCAAGCACATAATGACTTTTGGCCAAGTTTGGGTGCAGCCTGCCCCATGAAGTCCTCGGTGCCATCACACTCCTCCCTCCCCCTCCCCGCCCCGCTCCCGGGGGACCCACATATAGGAGGGAGCTTGAGGGAGCTCCGTCATTCCCAGCCTGCTCTCCGGGACGCTCTGAGGATCCCTGCTTGCCGTGGACAGGATGATGAAGACCTGGATCCTCCTCCTCGGGGCAGGACTAGCCCTGGGCTGCGTGTCTGGCCGTGAGTAATGGAGTTTGGCTCTGGCAAAGGGGCTGAACCAGCCAGTGGGAAGGGGCCAACAGTGGGTTGAAGGCCAATGGTGGGTTGAAAGCCAGCAGTGGGTTGAAAGCCAACGGTTCCCTAAACCAGAAGCCCGGCTGTACTGGGACAGCTGGTTCCTTGCGAGATGGGATCCCACAGAGCTTCACAGGGGAGAGGTTGAGGGATGTTTTCATGGTCAGAGCTTCCTGGAGCTCAAGGGGATGCGGTTGGTGACAAGAGTGGCTTATCCTTCTCATTGATGGGTTGAGGCTTCCCCTGGTCTTTAGCTTTGTCCAGCAGTTGCTTGTTGGTGTGTTTTCCAAGGATGGGGCATCAGCCACCTCTCTGGGCAGCCTGGGCCAGGCTCTCACCACCCTCAGCCTCAAAAATCTCTCCCTTCTCTCCAGTCTAAATCTCCCTCTTTTAGTTTAAACCATCCCACCTTGTGCTCTCCCAACAAGCCCTACTAAAACGTCTGTCCCCACCACAAGGTCTTCCTGGAGCCTTCTCTTCTCCAGGCTGAGGAACCTCAACTCTCTCAGCCTGGCCTCCCAGCAGAGGGGTTCCAGCCCTCAAATAGCAACCGAGTAGTTGCTGAGCACTACTGGCCATGTCCCCCTGCTCTGGCCACCATCCCTTGGCTGCAGCTCTCCCAGTAGCCCCTCTAAACTTTACCATCATGAGTCCCATGGGAAATGGGGGGGGGGGGACGGGGACGACCCGGGCCACCTCCAAGGCTCCAAGGACTCCTCAAGGCTCCTGGCCTCAGCTGAGTCACCGCACACCCCAGTATCGGTGCTTTGCCATGACACGCTCTGGCAGCATGTGCCCCAGGACCGGGAAGGTCTCAGTGGTGACTTAAGTGTGAGCAGTTCCCACCTTGCACAATCCCTTGCTGCTGGAAAACGAGCCTGGACGTGTGATTCAGGCTGACTTATCCCCACCACCGCTTGGGATGGGAAGGGATGAGATGGGAAGGGAAGGGATGGGATGGGGATCTCGGCTGCCAACCCCATCAGAGCTCCAGACCTGCTCTGCTGCATGGACTGGGGAGACTGGGGTGTCTGGACACCACGAGCATCACTCACCACCAAACCCGTGGGATGCCTCTGTTCCCGACATCCCTTCCCAGTTGTCCCTGCAAAGGTGGGACTGAAGCAGCACCAAGGGCACATCACCTCCAGGAGCATCTCAAGAAACCTCTTCCTACTGACTCCCCTCGTGGATTTGGTGGTGAGAAGCCAAGTGGGAGTCAGCAGCGAGTCCTTGAACAACAGTCAGCCAGCTGTGGAGCCCAGCAGAGGTTCTTCCCTCACCAGCAGCTGTGGGACCTTGACTGTGTGATTCGGAAAAGCACAAAATATTTTGTGTGAAACGCCAGAGAAAAGAACCCACCTGGACGCGCTCCTGGGCAACCTGCTCTGGGTGAACCTGCTTTAGCAAGTGGGGTGGATGAGATGATCTCCAGAGGTCCCTTCCGCCCCCCAGCATTCTGTGATTCTGTGTCACTTGGAGGCCACTCTCATCGCTGCCTTGTCAGGATTTGCCCTGAGGGCACCTTTCCCCGGTTGGCATCCATTAGACGTTGCGTGATTGCAGGTTTGCAAGGGATGGCCCCACCCTTTCCTCCAGCCATCCCTTTGCTGGCTGCCACCTTGCTTGGCTTCTCGGCACCTCCTTGGAGATGGTCACCTGCTTGGCTGGCCTGTTCCTCCCATCAGGAGCTGACAAGCAGATAAAGCAGGTTCACCCAGAGCAGGTTGCCCAGGAGCGCGTCCAGGTGGGTTCTCTTCTCTGGCGTTTCACACAAAATATTTTGTGCTTTTCCGAATCACACAGTCAAGGTCCCACACCTGCTGGTGAGGGAGGAAGAACCTCTGCTTGGGCTCCACAGCTGGCTGACTGTTGTTCAAGGACTCGCTGCTGACTCCCACTTGGCTTCTCACCACCAAATCCACGAGGGGAGTCAGTAGGAAGAGGTTTCTTGAGATGCTCCTGGAGGTGATGTGCCCTTGGTGCTGCTTCAGTCCCACCTTTGCTCGTACTGATGCAGGAAGAACTGGGAAGGGCTGCTGGGGACAGGGGTATCCCATGGGTTTGGTGGTGAGTGATGCTCGTGGTGTCCCTTAGGGCAAACCCAATGGTCTTCTACAGCCCCTCTTTTCTTGGTGGCAAGCGTCCATCATCCACCTGAGACGTGGTGCTCACCCCATTCAAAGCACAGCTTGAGCTGCTGCATTGTTTTGAGCTTTGCCACCACAGGTCATAAAGCTCAAGCTCAACGACACATTTGTCCTATAAACGGCTCAGGGAGGAGTCCCCAGTTTTCCCAGTGTCGCAGAAAGAGCGACGGTTGGGTTGCAAATGAGGGTGTCTGGAATGTGGCTCTTCTCCTCACACCCGGTGACGGTGGGACCTGGGGCACTGCTGCTCATCCTGGTGTTAACCGGGTGAATCAGAAGGAGCAATTTAATGGTGGGGAGCCAAGAACATGTTTCCCGGTGTGAGGTGGCCCTGATGTGGTGAACGTCCATGGAGTGACCCATGGAGATGAGCATTCCCAGGATTCAGCCAATGCCATCGATGCCGACAAAGGATCCCAAAGAGCTCCAGAGAAGGAGACAGGTCCTTCAGGCCCTCCAAGGAGGGAAGTGTGGGTGGAAGGAAGGATGAAGGATGGTTGCAGGTCATGGGCTGGCTGGGGAAGGGTGGTGGGTCCCTCCTGAGGACCACGCTGTTGTTTCTCTCTCCCAAAGACCTGTACACAGACCCTGACTCCTGCGAGGGACGCTGCGAAGAGCCCTTCAGTGAGGAGGACGAGTGTCATTGCCACGCCGGGTGTGAGAGGTCCCACAGCTGCTGCGAGGACTTCCACCTGCATTGCCGAGCTGGTGAGCAGTCCCAGGTGATGGTGGGGGGCTTGGGGGGCTGCTGGGCCCTGAGGCTGCCAGAGTCCATCTGTGGGGTGCAAAGGGGCTGGTTCTAAGCACGTGTTGATGTGCATTTCACGGAATCATCAACTGGTTTGGATGGGAAGGGACCATTAAAAGTCATCAAATCCAACCCCCTGCAGGGAGCAGGGACATCTGCAGCCAGAGCAGGGTGCTCAGAGCCCCGGCCAACCTCCCCTGCAATGGGGCCAGGGCTGGGG